>WEKY01034512.1:0-12458 GCA_013390045.1 Picathartes gymnocephalus
GTCCTATCACCACACACCCTTGTGACAAGTCCCTCTTCACTTCCCTTGTAGCCCCTTTGGGTACTGGNAGGCACTGGAAGGCCACAGTTAGGTCTCCATGAAGCTTCCCTTCTCCAGACTGAACAATCCAAATTCTCCCAGCCCTTCCTCACAGGATAGGTGTTCCATCACCCTAATTATCTTTGTGTCCTTCCTCTGAACCTGCTCCAACAAGCCTGTGTCCTTCTTGTGCTGAGGACCTCAGAGCTGGATGCAGCACTCCAGGTGGGCTCTCATCTCACGCAAGCAAATGAGTTCAAAGCCTTCCATTTACTGTTATATTCCTCACACAAGGAAACTTATGAATGTAAAGGAAAGGTTTCCACAGAAGGTACCAAAAGACCATAGAGAAATATGTTCCTTTTAATTTCAGGTATTGAAAAGAAAACCCGTCTCTATTTGTCTGCTTGCATACAGAAACCCCATAGGACAGAATTTTAAATAGCTTAATTCCCCAAATTTCAACCCACAATTAGTGCGTTCCAAGAGGTTTCCAGAAATGGTAGCTAACTTTATTTGGCTCCAAAGGTAACATTCTATGAAAGACAGTCTTTAGGTTACCCGTTATTGCAAATTTAGGATCTTTTAATTTGGTTCAGATGGAGGCACTCAGAATTAATACATACTTTTGAAGATGATGGTACATATTGCACAACAGCAGATGTGTCAAAGGGACCTATGTAATATATTTCTCAACTGCCTTCAAGAGGATGTTAATGATGTGATTGTCAGCAACTACATTGTTTTAATGTAGCTGCTCAGGGATTTTTACCTGTAATATGGTAGGTACAACCATGATAATGCTAAGCAAGATAAATGCTTGAAATCACAATAACAGTAACAATAATAATATCACTTTAGGTATCTTTATTCCAAATGTTAGAAAAAGATAAGGAAGGACTACTGTCACACACACAGAGAAAAGATCTAGAATGTTTTATAACACAAATCAGCACCAAGATAAAATTGAGGTCAAATGTGTGAGGAAAAAATAGTGTGCACAGAAACTTGCAAACTATTTCTCCAGACTTGAAAATGGCAGAGAAGAACATGTGGCAATTACAAAACCATTTTTATTGCTTTAAAACAACACAGTTTAATTGGTTTGATATAAACATTGGAGCATATCTCAACTATGAGCAAAGCAGTGTACTCAATCATGTTACTTTTAATGGAAATACTCTTGAAAATATATTGCGTAAGGAACATTTGTCAAAACGGCTGGCCTAGCAAATCACGCAAGCACAACTAGATAAATAAGGTAATATGTCCTGCCACTTGTAACTTAATCCTCCAGTGTGTTTCATTAAATGGATCTTAATTTTCATCTGAATGTCTCCGCCTTAATGAGAATGACACTCGAGTTTGGCTGGAGCCCAGATCAATTTCATGCAATAACAACAGTAACCACCTCAAACTTTGCCTTTCCAGTAATTGAACTATATAGCATGTTAGAAAAAACAAAGGAAACACACAAACAAGCAAACAACTTAATCTCTATCCTAAACTATACTTTGAAACCTTTGTTTCAGAAGACTTGAAAAAGCGATCAGTGAAGAAACCCAGCTTTTGAGGCAGTGGCTGTTTCAGATACAAAATGTTGGAAGAGATTAGTGAAATAGCTTTTGCATTTTTCATGCTGATTCCACTGGAGATGTGCTGAAAGCCATAAAGATATGCTTCTTTCTCCAACTCATTTATTTCACATATACAATAATTTGCGGTCAATAAATCTACGATGGATTTGCATGGTAAGGCATTGGTGTGGCAAACAGAATGGATAATAACTTTATCCATAATGTGGTTGTGGTATTTTTATAATCGGTTTCGTAATGTGATATAACTGGAGAGTATCATCAACCAGCATTCAATATGAAACAAAGTTTTCCAAAGCAACACATGCTATGTACTAATTCATGTCATCAGAGATCCATCTTCTGGTCTATGAAACTCATCTTGTGTGCACATGGCTTTCATGGAGATGACAGCACAGAGAAATCTACTTTTACAGTTCTATAGCTGGGCACTCCAGATGGATCATTTTACCATAGCAGGACATCTTACCAAGAAGAAGATAATTCCTTCACAAGCCAGAGTTCTCTTGATTTTGCAAGACAAAACTTGTGGAAGGGTGGAAACTTCTGAGATCTTTAAAGAGAAATAACAACTTTAAAATAACAATTGCAGTAGAAACAATTAACAAAGTATTAGTTCATTTGTAGGTTTAGTGTCTTATAAAAGGCAGAATATTTAAATTAAGGAAGTAGTTTCCCTAGAAGTATCTATTATAGAAGAAAACATTGAAATCCAGTTCTTTGAACAAACCAGAGTTTAATATTTGTTAAAAATAATTTACAGTTCAAATCTCAGTATAATGGTCCACTTAAACACGAAACTTTGAGATTCTAGAAATCTTGGTCTTGCATCCAGCTGAGTGAGTCAGCAGGCTTAAGTTTAAGAACATCTTCAGTGTTCAAGTGCTATCAGCTGTCAAGAAGGTATGGTTTAGTTTAGGCAGCATCTGATAATCTGCTTCCCTAGATACCTATTTTTCCCAGAGGTCCTTCCTTAAAGTTTGAAGGGCACTAGAGAACAAAACTTGGCTCTCCCTGATTCTGGATTGTGCTGTCTGTCCTACTCTTTACAAAATTTCAACACACATGGGCGCAGATCCAGCAAACCATGTGCATAATTTGAAACCCATGAATAACTCCAGTTAAAGCTGCCAAAGATGGTAGGATGAACAGAGAAACCACTGAATTTCAGAGCAAAAATACAGGATGAAACTGTATCCTCAAACATAAGACTGCAAACTTTAGAAGGGTACTCACTCAGCACTTGTCAAGAAGGATGTTGCTTTTCAAGTTATTCACATAAATCACTGTGGTATCTGAAATTCATTGAACAATTCATGAGAAATATATTTGCATTTAATTTTCCTTTCCTTAAGCTTCTGTTTGTTGCAGCTTTTAACTCCCATGGGAGACTGGACTGAACTGTATATGTAATGTTTTCTTCTTCAGCAAAATTATTAGACTTGTATCACTAAGCATTGGGCAGAAAGTGGAAATATTTTTAAAGGTCAAATCATAAAACTGTAAAGTCTGGAAGAATTTATCTCTAGGGAGTTATACCAAGTGTACCACTCCCTTGTATGAAAACTTAATTGATGTCACTTGGTTGAAATTATTATCTCTTGAGACAAAATTTGATATGACGTTATGTAAGATATCAGAGTAAAAGGCATTTTTTGGATCAGATTTTAAGCCCAGCTTGTAGAATCACAATTGGTCATTGTAAAAATGATTATTATATCACAACCAGAGGATTATGATGTCAGGTGGCGAATAAGTGCAGAAGCAGATAAATTCTTAGGAAACAACAGTGATTCTGTTTTAAAACACTGTCTTCAGAAAAAATGACCAGAAGAAAAGAAGTACAGGGAAATAAACTGCACAGAAGAGTGCTTGTTTCCAAATAAGATATTTCATAAGTTTTCCATAAGGTGACAGCTGCTTTTTCAAGCACCACATTCTGCTCTCCATTACATCAGTGTGAATCCAGAGGAATTGCATTTGAATTGTTTTTGCTAGGGACTGACATCAGGGTAACTGACAGTAAAATTTGGCTTTAATATATTTTCTCAGAAATAGAAGCTATTTATTCCCTTCAAAATATAGAAGGGAGAATTATCACACATCATATGATGTCATGTATCATTCACTTTGGAAGAAAAATGGGAAGGAAGATTCGTTTGAAGTATGGGGTGCTGGTTTTTTTTCCTGTTATCCTTCTAATTTTCGCAATTTTTTGTGAAAGCCCCTGATGCTGAAGCACAAAACAGACCTTTTGGGCACAAGGAAGCTCTCCTAACAGTTGGGTCTGCCACCACAATAAAACCTTTAAGGACACTAATTCTAGGCTCAGGCACACTGCTCCCTGTTAGCAACATCACAGCAGCAGTTTCAAGGCTCTTTATCAGCAGCTAAAAGGGTGTGTTTTGTCAAATTGTCATTGGCAAACTTAAGTCTGACGTGGAACACTGCTGCAAAAGGGTAAAGACTGAGTTTTTGCATGCATCACATTTTGCAATTTCATGTAAAGTAACCTTCCTGGAGTGACAGTGTTCTCCTTAACTTTGTGCTGTGGTGGAGGGGGGAGAGGACCAGAGTGAGGTTTCAGACACTAAAAGCAAATGACAAGTAGCTTCAGAACCTAAGAACTCACACACCAACCTGCTGCCTTCATTTGTATTCAACAGATGCCTTGATTTTTTCCCCCTCACTGCCTAGTCTGGGCTGATCAGTATAAACAATGGAATTTTTGTCTTTATGAACATATTTTTGTTCTGTTTCACTTGAAGGTAGAGACAAACATTAAAAAAACAAAAAAGGAAAAAAGACAGAAGAAAAGCAACCTTCATAAACACATTTACAATTTAAAAATTGATATGTAAATCTTTAGAAAAAACAAAGATATTTAAGAATTTGGCTGAGAGATTAATGAAATTTGTACATGATAAGATAAGATATAAAGAAAAAGGAAAAAAAACCAGCAAAAAAGAAAACCTGAGGGATTAATCTGTGAGATATTGTAAAATGCCAGGGGAAATGAAAATAGCTAACTATGCTAATTATGTTGTACTATCAGTATGGAATATGGATTGTCTTTATGTGTATATCTATAGATACACAGTGTGCCTATATGAGTTCCAGCCTTTTTCCATGACTATTTTGGTATAATATAACATATATTTTAAGTAAACTAGTTTGCATACAGAGAAAATCTGGCTTATTAATATATAATTTTTTTTCTTCTTAGTCTAATCACAAGTCACTAAGGTGTTGCCAAATAGCTAATTCTGGTCCAGAATTAAGAATTTCCATTGTTGTGGGAAGTATCTACTGGGAGTACCAGCATCTTTGTCTTTCCTTTTCCTCAGCTACAGGGCACAGGGCAGGCTCTGTGAGAGGAAAGGGAGCTTACACAGTGTCAGCAGTCTCCATTACCATATGATCTCCAGCAAGGTGTCAGGCTGGCTTGGTGCAGCGCTCCTCCCTACATCTGGCCATATGTTCCCTTTCCTTTGCCACTTTTACACCTCTAACACTGCTTTTAGTCCCCAGTCACTGGGTGAGATGGTCCAGGGACTTCTGAGCAGCTTCATATCCTGCCTGGAGAGAAGAGAAAAGAGGGAAGGGGAACTGCAACTGTTCAGGATTGGGTTTGACTGCACCTTCTCCAGGACCAAGTGCTAGTGTAAAAATCTTCACTGTAGAGTCAGGGATGTTTGTTTTATTAGCTGATGCTCCTTGTAGTTATTCTCTCTGTATGCACATACAATTGTCAAGTACCAAAGTATTTGAAGTATTTCTACAACACCTGAGAAACGGAAACCAAGCTGGGTTTTCAGTTATTTTCCTAGAGAATTGCTCTAATGGTATATGTATGTGCATGTGTCCAATCTACGTTTGGATTTCCACAAACAAGATTTATGTGACTGACTGGTTCAGCTCCATCCTAACTTTGTTTTGGATTTCAACACTTCAGGAGAGAGAAGGAATCTTGCTTTCCAACGTCTATATTTACCTGCCTAAAATATCATGAAGTCTGATATGCAAATAGAAAAACACTGTAGTGTAAAGATTTTCTGAAATAGTTACAAATACAATCTAGAGAAGGGATAAAGTTCCCTTCCCCTACTGAAATCCCTATTCACTGGGGATTCAGAGAGGGAAAGAGTTAGTTAATGCCTTCTTAGCGCTTGTTTTTCTTTGAATTCCCCTCTCTCCTCTTCTAGCACACATTTGTACATATTGCTGACTCTAAAAGCATTCCCAGAGGTCAAATCATTGAAAGCTCAACCAAGATTTCCTAAGCTATCACAGTTTACTTACCATTCCCAGTTTCCACAGGCTATCTGAGCAGTGATTAAATACCTATCAGTTTTGGCATCAGAAGCCATAAACTAACTTTTTAGTCCTTATGTTTGTGTGATATTGTTTGATATTCCAAAGACAATTTGCACCCACATGCTCTGTTAAACAGAATCTGACTTGCAATTTGTCTATGAAAAAAAAGCATCCTCATTAAAAAGTTTTCTAGTCTAGAAAGTCAAATAGGGAATATGTATGAAGATGACAGTTGGTGGTTATGTTTTTGTTGGTTTTAAATCTTTATCATATACTAATGTACCACTCAGCACAAGGAGGAAAAAAACCAGAAGGTCCAGAAAAGAACGATGATCATAGCAGATGCTGCACACGCTTTCAGTTTGTGGTTTGCTGCAGTTCACCTGGACTATTTAAAAGCCTGTGATGAATGGGGGGCACAAAAGATAGTGTTGTGTCTTTCAAGTCTTTGAGAGTTGGCACTAAATGTTACTAAGCAAAATTACATAGGGCCAAAAGGTTGGCCATGATGGATCCCAGATACAATAGAACTGGGGATTTTCTGTATACGGAGTGATAAGGAGGGACTTTTAGGGTTGAGAGGAATGACTTGCATACTATGACAAATGAAGAGGCTATTGGTATAGTACACTAGAAATGAGGGATCAATTTCTTGTCACATTAATGTCTTAGTGTGCGGCCTTGGGGAAATCCCTTAGGATCAGACCTCGAAAGGTACACAGGGGCCTAAAGATGCAAATCAGAACATAAGACAAGCAGAAAATCCTGACCTGATCTATGTCTTATTTTTCTCATTATAGTGGTTTGTTGGGTTTTTTGCAGGAAAATGTTTTATGTATTGTCAGTTGTTCCAATATGGAAAAAAAGTGGGTAATAAAAGCCAACATTGGATTTGAAGGCCAAAATAGCTGAATGTATAATGTGAAATACACCTTGCAAGTTGTCTTTACAGTCAGTAGTGGAGAAAAGGACAGAACTGGTTTATAATCTGTCTTTTCAGAGATCCACTAACCATTAAATCTATTGAGATAGAGGAGCAAGTGATTCTGCAGCTGGTCATTTGGGAGGAGACCTTCCGGCTTGATTAGACTTCCCCCAACAAAGTTCAATACATCAGGCCCGGAAGGGGCTTTAAGGAGCCAAAAGTTTCATAGCTGCTGTTTCTTTGGTTTTCTCTTTCCCTTTTCCCTTCCCCTTGATTTTCCTTAAATTGGCTTTTTTTCTGAAGAATTAGAACATCAAATATTTTTTTGCATTTCCCTCATCTCCTGTAAAAAAAACATATGTCCAGTTTTTCCTCAGTGAAGGCCCATAAACATAAGCAATTAGAGGGACAGAAGTCTCTGTGCTTGGAAGCTAAAAGACTTGGAAGTTTTGTTCAATTTGCATGAGTACCCTGGAGTTAATCCATTGAAAACAGAAGCTACTGACCCATACCAGGAATTGGGGAAAATAAACGTTCTGTAACTCTTATTAAAATCACATGCTTGGCACTGAGCTGTTAAGGTGGGTTTCTTATCATGGCTCTGGATATCACAGGTGCTGTACATCTGTGTCTGAGATGAACATCAGGCAACAGAGGTCAAGGGAATAGAAAAGATTTATTTAGGTTTGAAGAGCAACCTGAAAATGTTGCTGTTCAGACAGGCATGTAACCTGTCTACAGAACAGGAAGGAAAGAAAATTTTTGAAGAATTTGATGAGGTGTTTAATAGACCTGAATGCATTGTGAATAAAACACATCATACTGATACAGATCCCATTATGCTGCCAAAAGTACTAGCATCATATAGCGTACAGTCTCATTAGTCCTGAGAAATGAAGGAAAAGTTGATTGTGACAAGATGGTAAGATGCAGTGTTATTGAGAGAATGCAGACACTGACTGATGTGGTTACCAACCCCATCACATTCAATAATAAGAAATGTTATGGATTTATGTAGATTGAGGAGATTTGAATAAGGCTACCAAATGCAACGTAGCCCAAGGGACAGCTGGGAAAAGACATGTCTAGACTTCCAAAAACAAGAATATTTCCAGATCTAAATGAAAGCTGGTGATTTTAGCAACTCCAGTTTGACAAAATTTTAAACTCTACCCCTGCACATCTCTTTTTGCTGAGGCATTTTTAAATAACTTTGCTGTGTGATTGCTTCAGAACTCATAAAGTGCCACTCAACAGAATTTTAAATCCCTTAAAAAACAGGTGGAAACAGATACTTATAACCTCTCAAGCTAATGTGATACTCATCAACACTGTAAACATAATAGCTGATATCCAGTTCAGCAGGTCTGGCTATCAGAGGCATTTTTCTTTATGGGTTTCCTCCTTTTTGTTGTTTTTCTTCCATGAGAAAAAGAGAACAACTGTGTCAGCAGTAAGCTTTACGTCAAATAGATTCCTGGTTTCGATTCCTGTCTCACATAGGCAAAGGACTTGACCTTCAGAGGTGGAGCTTCATGACATGTTGCCTTCAGGAGAGAGATGAACATCCGAAGTTCCTCTGCATTGCTGCTTTTCCCCAACGCCACTTGATGATTCTTTTTACTCCAGGTGCATGCACTGCAACTGTGTGAAAAACAACCCTGTTCATATGCCCAAAAGGATAATTTTAAAACATTCTTGTTCACCATGTTTCTAGTATGTTCCCACCATAAGTTTGTAGCATCCCATATGATAGAGTGGCAGCCTGTGACATAAGGGTAAAATGTGGTAAATGATGTCTGGATATTCTTACAGGAGATTTTGCTTCTGAAGTCACTAGTTTGTGACATTGGATTCTGGGTCTCTCACGCACCACATGAAAAATGCACTTAAAATTGTTTTTGAGACTAAGCCTCCTTTTGGACCAATAATGATTCAGTTATCTGAAAGCATTTTCAAAGTATCATTATACATACAACTGGAGAATTTCAAAGGGACCCTTTGCCGAATTGTAAATATTCTGCTTATCAAGCAATTCACCTGCTACAGACAAAAATAGCAGAGTGTATCTGAGTTAAGATTTCACATTTCCTGCATGAGTGTGCTCTCTAAGGAGGTTTTTAGCAATCAGATGCAGAATGAAAAGGTTTGTGTTTTTTTTTTTTCTCTGATTTTAGCCAGAAATTGCACACTCAACTCAAGAAATCTTTGTCTCAAAGATTACTGGATTAGGACCAAGTGTCAAAACTGGATTCTAGTAATTCCTGCATAGTTCTGAGAAGGACCTGATCACATCCATATAAACAAGTAATGACTCATCCAAAACACAGGAAACAATCCTGAAAACAGAAGCACATTTCTGAAGCACACTAATGACTTTGTTAGAGCAGTTAAGCTTGCAAGAGCTTCTAAGCATAAAAATCACAGCAAGCAGCAAGGTTCAAAGTAATCATGAGTCAAGTAATACTATTTCTGAGTAATGAGAAGCACCAAATGATGCCAACTTGTAAACGATTGTTAAAGTAATTCTGCATGGATGGTCAACAGTGAAAGCCCAGAACCATCCAAGTACAACTTTTTGTGGGATCTACCAATGTGAAGTTGCTGCACATATTGGAAGGTGGCATAAAAAACCCTCCAAATCATAATGCAAGACAGCATGAGAGCAGGAATGTTAAACAGAGCCCACAAGGGCCTATCCAGGATTTGAAATATAAAACACTATATAGAATGTCTTATAAATACCATTACAGAAAATAAAAATAAAATCTGCAACAAACATGGGAAAGGATGCAGAAGAACTGTTACTCCTTTTGAAGTTGCTTCCCAATGATGGAATAATTCATTAAGCTAATAAGTGTGGTCTTCATTTCTTCAGGGGATAAGGGTATTATCTGAAGAACTGAAAAAGTTTGGATTTTACTTTTTTGCCTCTCTCTAAATTCAGCAGCTAGATCTCTTTCAAAAGACCAAAGAAAAAAGTGAATAGATTGTTATTTGAAAGTGAGTTGTTGCCCACTCTAAATTCCCAGAGTTGACGTTTCTGGCACTGGCTGTAAGAGCATTGGCCAAATCATTCCTTCCAAGCAGAGTCCAGTTTTGCCTTGGCAGAAGCACCATATGGCAATGGGTGCCTTTGAGCTATAAAGCTTCCTCAAGCACCATTGAAGTGCTGCCATTGCCCCTCTCCTTATAAGGGGGTGCAGCATATGCTCTCCTGACTAGCTGATTAGCACTACTTAGGGCTAAATAGCAGAAGGATCAGGTTTTACCCTTCTCTATGTCTTTGGACTGTCATATCCCACAGAGGAAGGCAAAAAGCAAGTGGTCTCTCACATGAAGGATGCAAAAAGTCTCACTCATCTCTCCTTAAACAACACGGTATTATATTTCTCAGATGCAACCTTGAATAAGTTAGTATTCATTATATCTAATCCATATGTTTTCTGGGGAAAATATATATTGACTGGGGATGTGGTTTGTTTATTTGATTGATGTAAAATAGTCTGGAGTGTTACACTTTCCTTCTGCATGAGAAAGATAGGTTTTTAGCTTTGTGTTATCTTCTCCTTATAGGAAAAAAAAAGAAGTAGCTGTGCCTTTTTTATGCAACTAGAAGTAAATTGAGTGTAACAACATCATTGTAAAATGATGTGCTTTATAAAGTCCTGAATATGGTGCATCTTTTGTGTTTTGTTTCTAATTGTTTGCTCAATACAAAAGGATAATTCATTAGGCCAATTCTCCAAATAATCTCGAAGTGACATGAATTCCTTTGCAGAGTGAATGTCTGCAGCAAGTAATCCATGGAAAACAGACAGGCGTCTCTTGTCATTTTGGACCTCTAATCCACTGCCTGGAGCATGAAAATGCTCAGGATAACAAGTGTGGGAATGACCAAAACCAACATTATTTTTTTTTTTATTTTCTTTTCTTACAATGCTGCTGATCAATAGAATTGCTGAATCTGGCAGATACAATGCCACAGGATTAATGAACTAAGCTCAGGAAGCAGAAGAATTTGTTAAAAAGGAGAGGGAAAAAGCCCCTTCTTTTCCACTGGTGTGTGAATATCAAGCAGTGAAAGCAGCAATGACAGAATTTTACCCCTTGTTTTAACATAGTACCAAGCCTTGTTGTGCACGAGTCTTTACATTTTAATTAGAACCATACTGACACCCGCTTTTTCAACTATGAACTTCACTTCTAAATTTAAAACTATTTCCTTAATGCTGGTTTAGTAGCTAGGTCTGAACACAGAAGAGAGATGCTGTGTTTGTGTAATTCAGTGTATAATGTGATCACCATCAGTGGGACTAGATAACATTTTTAAACCACAGTAAATAGTGGTAAAAGGAAGGAAGAGACTCACTGAAATGCCATAGACTCTGTCACCATAAAGCACTCTCATGCTCTGGAAAACCATAGAATGAAATACAGAGGGGTCATCACACTTCTTTGATGATGCCAATGCTTTACAAAGGTCGACTGCCAGCGTTTCTGTCAATACTGCATTAAGAACGTAACACAGGGTACATATCTGCGTAAGACATTGCATTCCAAAATACACATTACATTGATATTCAGCACAGCATGGAGATTTTAATAAACTATCGCTCACTAAAAGGGATTTGTTCAGATATGTAGGAGGGGAGAGCTTGAGTTTGCTTATGTGTTTGTATTTACACCTCCTTAAAGACCTCTGGGGATTTTATGTGTCCTTTTGTCTAAACAAATAAACAAAAAAATCTTTATCCAGTTTCATTGCACAAAAATATATTACAATAATCACACAGTCCTGGAAATTGGAAGGTTTGGAACCTTTTCAACTTATAAGAACACTTCAGAGAATACTCCAGTGTAATTTATGAGCCCCTATAGACCTGTCCATGTCTTGAACTGATTGTTGAAGGGGGCTTTACTAGGAATTTCTTTTCCTGAACTGGAGTAGTGCTGGAGGTGGGGAAGGAGGGAGGGTTACAGCAACCTTCCCTAACAAGGCTTTAAAAGCTTCAGTGGTAAAGTCACGCTGATGGGAGACTTTGTGACTTGTTTTTAACTGGGAACAACCCGAAAAGGATTACGCTACGGGCAGGAGCTGTTATTTATGTGGGTGGCAACGTCGTGGGCTGTGTTGTGCTGTTGTTGTTTTTAGAGTGGGACGTGCATCTTTTGATTACAACTGTAAAATGGTTTAAAAAACCCCCAAAAACCTAAAAACCAAAAAACAAAACAGAACACAAAAACCAAAACAAAAACCCGAACAACCAACCAACCAAACCCCAACAAACCAAAACCAAGCAAAACCAAACCCAACAACCTGGACAATGACATGAAACAGCTGGTGAAATGTCTAGCTCCGTGCCTTCCCCAAGCGCGGCGGAGGTTTCTCTTCCCTCATCTCTGCCGCGATGTGTTTCTTTTCTATTTTTTTTTTTTTTTTAGCNTTGCTTGTGCTGTGACAGCCGGGGAAGGGGGTGGCGGGGGGTCGCGCCTGCCGGCGCTGCCATTGTCAGGCGCTCCGGGAGCGCGGGCAGCGCCGCTGTCCCCCGCGCCTGGCGGAGCGCGGGCAGCGCGGGGCC
>WEKY01034512.1:12552-31521 GCA_013390045.1 Picathartes gymnocephalus
GCCGCACGCCGCTCGCGCCCGGGGGCTGCCTCCCTTTCCGGCCCGCGGCGTGTGCGTGAGAGGGGCTGCAAGTTGCCCCGGCGGCGGCAGCGAGCGGGGGTCGGGGCGGCAGCGGCGTCGGGGCGCGGCGGGCGCGGAGCGGAGCCCACCCCCATCACCTGTTACCTCCGCTCCCCAGGTTGCCTGAAGTTCCCCGGCGGCGCCCGGCAGGACGGGGAGCGCCACGGCTGCGCCTGGCGGGGACCCTACAGTGGCTGCTGCAGCATGGGCTGGCTCAGGGGGATTGCCTTGCTTTCCTTGGGAGTATTACTAGCAGGAAGAGTCAACTGCCAGCATGTGAAGAATAACGTGCCAAGGCTCAAATTATCGTATAAAGGTAAGTCTGTTGTTCTCTCTTTTTCTCGGTTTTCCTCTGAACCTCTCTCCTCCTTGCCCCGTCGCTCCCTCCCTCCTCACCTTCCTCACTGCTTTTCCTTACCTTCCAAAGGGAAAATTGATACTAGGAGAAATTTCTGAAAACATTTACTTAAAAAGCCCCTCCGCGCTGCTGTCGGTACCAGGCAGTTTAAACCCAGACAAAGAAGAGTTAGTTGCGGTTGCAGACGAGGACTCCTGATCGTGCTGATCCCTGTTAGAGCATTTTTCAGTCCTGTGCTATTTCACCGGACTTCACTCTTCAAAACGATGAGCCGAGTTTGGCCACCCATCTCATCTCCCCCATGCTGGGCATGCAGTGCAGCCACAATTCCTGATCAGCTTTAAACATCATGGAGTGGATGGTGATTTATATATTTTTTTATTTTATATTTTAGGCATGAAGTGGTTAATTTTCAAGTCATGAATATTCAGTTTGTACAAATCTGACAATCAGATGCCTAACATAAGCAGTAGATTGTGGGTTTGCCAAGAAACTATAAACTGAAAGGAACAGATCAGTCCAGAAAAGGAGGAGAGGACTGCTAGGCACCAGAAAATGCTGCCTATGGATGTTTAATGCAGTGCGATTTGTTTGAACCAGGGTTGTTTTCGGCGTAGTCTGATGTGTGTCATTAGAGATCACAGAGAAGGTGTAACTGAAGAAAGAGAGCTGTGAGATTACGTTTACGTTTGAAATTGTGTAATGCCACTCACACTGCAGTTGTCAGTAATTAACTTTTGTATAATAGTGCCAGTATTAAAGGAGAGCAGTGAAGTAGACAGGCACTTCTCTTTATCAGCATAGTTCCAGTCTAAGTACATTTTCAGAAGAATTCATCAAATCTGGAGAATGTACAACTGGGAAAGAAGTTCAAATTGTAAGAGCTGTAGAGTATTTTTTTTTAACAGAGAGCTATACACCTAGGTACATACACATTTCTCTGAAGAGCTGCCTCCTCATAATTTTCAGATTATTGAAGGCTGAGAGAAGGAGCAGCAGCTACAGTTCTGAAAGGAGAGAGGGGAAAAAAACCACACGGCTTCTACAGAGGGAAAAAGAGAACATGTATATGCATGCCTGGTCATAGATGTCAATCTCAGTTTACAGCATAGTGTCAATACATCTCTTGCCAGTAGAAATACATTTTCCTTTTTTCATCTTTCTCATGCTGCAAATGAGGGGGGTGAAAGTCCTTTCTGATACAGGGCAGACGTCATTTTTACACTCCAGATGAAATAAAGAATTAAGCACCTGCAAAACTTGGATGCTCTGAAATAAATGCATGTGCTGGGTTTTCTTAAAGAACACATATGTGCATATTTGTGTGTATTTAAACTTCAAAATATATGAATGAAAAGAACAGTTTAAGGGGTTCAGCGTCTGTTAATGAGAAAAAACATTTGCATTTAACACAAAATTGATTATTTTGAAAAATGGAGTCTAAAGAAAGCTTCTGCTGTAACTACATGTCATGTCAAAAAACTCACTAAAAAACTCTTAATTGCTTCCAAACTTCTACAGTAATACTGAAACTCAGTATATAGAAGCATAAATGCTATAAAAATATCCTGTAAAAGGGTTTAATGGCTAATGAGTTATTGTTTCTTTTTTTCACCCTTTTAAAGTTCATCCATGGCTCAAGTCTGCTACCCCTGCTCATATTGGCTAAACGCACAGAAACTAATTTCACAGAGTGGCCTAATGTGACTGATGGTGGTTTTCTTATTTTCTTTTATCTTTTTTCTCTTCTTTTTTTTCCCCCACCCTGCTGGTGCTGTATCTACAGACCCTTCAAAAAATATTTTGCTACTCTGCCGATTGGTTGTTTTCCAGTTCTGCTCTTGCTAGAATGAAGAGTCTCATTTTCTTTTTTTAAAATACCAGATATCAAACTTTGCTATATGGTCAGTTCTATAAGAGCAAAACAGGAAACTGATCTGAACATCAAAACTGTTGTATACTTGGTGGATCACTGTGCAACAAAAATGAGTTCAAATGGTGAGCAACCCTGTTTCCTCTCCAGTGAAGACAGTAAATGTGTAGTTAATTCAAAGCAATGAGTCTGAAGACTTATAGGAATTCACACTGTAGCCTTTGATTCACGTATTTGACTTCAGACATGTGTAACTCTAAAAATCAGATCAGACTGTTCACATGCTTAATGTTAAGTACCAGTGTAAATGCTTGGCCAGGTCAATAGGAGAGTGCTGCTGCATTGATTCCCAGGTATGGGGATATCATTATTAGTCAGGGAAGACTAAGCCTTGTCAGCTGGTGCTTTTCCAGACAAATTTTGCTTCTAACACAGTACTCGGTGCACAGATCAATGTTAACACCTTGCGTAGGAACATCCTTAAACGCTGTGGGTATTGAAAATATGTCTTTTAGGCACTGACAGAATACCTCACATGCTAATACTTATCTCTCTGGATATACTTCACTGCCATGTGACTACGTGATACCAAGTGATTCATCTCTATTTAAACTGCTTGCAAGTAGAAAAAGAAGCTACTCAGTTACTTACCCATTCCTATCTCCATGAAGAGATATGGTTGAGTAAAATAAACTTAAAACATTGAAAAAAAACCCCAAACATGCAGAGTGAAAAGAATGACCCAGGTGACTTCACTTTTCTGTGACAGTCATTGTGCTTTCTTTTAAGACACGTACTTGTTTGTCCAAACAAATACCTTGGAGCTAAATGTCAGTGCTTTATTTCAAAAGAAAATCAAGGATGTATTTTAACTTCTTGTTTGTCGTGACTAATTAGATGTCAAACATGGTTAAAAAGCTCAGGCATTTGCTTTAAAAGTTAGCAAAATGAGTCATGAAGGGTTAAATCCCTGCCAACCTTGATTTCCTATGGTCACTTGCTTTCAAAGGCCCAGTGTTAGCTCTGCCATTTCCCCGGCTGCTGGACAGAAGTTTTGGTGAACTCCTGTTCTTACTTCCTCTAAACTTCTTGTCGCTCAGTCTTGCAGAAGATTAGAAGTATCCTACAGGGCACGGTATGGGTAGGAAGTGGAAGGGAAAGTGCATACGTTAAGGCCACATCTGTGGTCTGAAAAGGTTCTTTCTGTTTATTGTGAAACAGAGTTCTTGTTATTTGGTTTATATCACCTTGATTCCACTGGCATATTAAAGAAAGGAAATTTGAGGAGAGCAGTAGGGAAATCCGTGTCCATCTGAAATCTATGGTGACGCTCCTGTTCAGTTGCTTCTGGATTTTCCTCTGTACTTTATAAAGTTTCCAAGCATTTTCATCTTTGTACATGGATTGGAAAGGTTTTACTCAGATGATACTCATCTCCTTATTTTAGTCAAAAGGAATTAATATGATTAAAAGCCTGATCCAAAGTTCATTGAAGTCACTAAGTGCTGGATCATAGCCTAAATGTGGTAAAACCAGCCATAAAACTAAAAGCTCAGTTGAGCTCTTCAACCACTGAGCTCTTCTTGTGTCCTTCAAAGACTTTGTGTCCTTATTGTAGAGTAACAAGAAATGTTGTTGTTGATATATCAAAAGTAAAAGAATCTTCCCTTAAAGAGTGTAGGGGACTTTGTTCTTGGGTTTGTTTTTTTGTTTTTGTTTTTGTTTTTTTGTTTGTTTTGTTTTGTTTGTTTTGTTGTTTTGTTTTGTAGTTGTTGTTGCTTGGTTTTGTTTGGTTTTTTTGTTTTTTGTTGTTGTGTTTGTTGTGTTTTTTCTAATCTCACAGACTTCAATTCTGTGTTGGTTGTAAGTCTCTATATTGTGTCACCAGGTCACAGATTCTGTTCAGGAAACTCCTATTGAGCACAGAGTTCTCAGAAAGATGGTGATCAAGTTGAGTGTGCAAGTTTAAAACAATAAATAGAGCCTTAACTCCAGATGGATTTCTTGTATCATTTGTTGTTTTGTATTTTCTTTTGCTGTCCTCTGTATGGGGAGGTAACAGCACAAACAGAGATGGAACCAGCTATAGTACCCTTTAAGTATAAACAAATAAGCCCAATGAAAGAGTTTCCATTAACAATTCCTTGATTTTCAGATTTTTTTCATAAAGCAACCCTGATTTTTTTGCCTCCACATGAGTAAATCTTGTCAACCCAACTTTCTCAAATCCATCTGTCATGTCTTATTTGTCTATTGAAAATTACTAAATGCTATAAGTATGTTTTGCAAGAGTACATGTGTGGTTCTCCTTTGTTATTGTTGCTCAATTGGATACATATTACTTGAGAAAAAGTAAGTGGAAAAGCATTGCACACAGATTTATCTCTATTACCCCCTGGCTTCAATTCAAGCCATATTAAAAGTAAGTGTGTTGTTTAAAGTTCCAGTGATAGTGACAACTACTCCATCCTTGATGTGCAGTTGATTTACAATTTTATAGCATGGATTTTTATCCAGATGAAATCCTGGCCCTAGTGAAAGCAATGGCAAAACTTCTGTCTGTTTCAATCTGTCCCACATGGGATGATGAGGGAGGAATGGCACCACACTGAATTACCTGTATGTACGCTAATGTAAATATGATACCTGGCTTGTAGTTTGTTGACCCAGTCTGGTTGTAGCTGATGACCTGCCGGTGGGTTTGATTGTGGTTTTTCCTTTCCATCAAACTTTATAACTCAAAATTCAATACCTCTGCAAATATTGGGAAAGCAGGACAAAGTGGGAGGAGGAAATGGGGAGAGAAATATTGGCAAGGGAGTCTGTTTGTCTTGAGCCAAGACCAGTATTGGAGTTTGTCTCAGATTTCAAGGTATCTGCTTAAAAATCTTTGCTTAAACTATCTTGTAAGAGTAGGAATTGTCTGAGGGAAAAGCCTCTCTGACATGTCTGAAAGGGAGAGAACCACCCTGACTTAGAAAGAAAACTGTGAAGGAAGGTAAACCAGGGACATTTGCATCTTTGCCTTCCACCATTTGTGACAAAATTTTTGCACGGCTCCAGCATCCTCGAACGTCATGGTTCAGTCAGTGGAGGAGGCTGCAGGACAGTGAAGATACCAGATGCATCCACAGACACTTCAGCTTTTTTTTTTTTTGGCCCCAAAATAATGAGTCTTTCAGGGAAGATCTGTGTGTTGGTCTTTCTGTCAGTGGTTGGTTGGGGTCTTCCCAAGACCTGGGAGCTCTCAGGTAGGTGGTAGGACTGCCTGCCTGGCTCTGACAGCTCATAGGCTGAAGTAGGGAGAAGCTGATGAAGGAAGTGCGTAAGCTCACATCTTGCCTATATAGGGAAATTTTCAGCTAGCTAATTAGGGCCTGAGACAGGCAGTGTAATTGGAACAAGGAGGGTGAAAACCTAGCCCAACATTCTCATTTTGCATTTCCAACTTTCCCATTTAATTCCACTGGAAAAAGTGGTTTCTGAATTACAGAGCCTCCCTTTTCTGAGAAGCTGAAGTTCTCTATAATTATTATTACTGTACGGTTTGCAAATGACTGAGTTATTCATGGAAGGTGCTGTATTGACAGCCATGGAAACTCTACTCTTTTGCTGCAGACAAGGTGTGCAGCACTTGTTTTGTTTGTTAACAGCATCTTTAAAACTCTGACCTAGTGGGGAATTTAAATATCCATAGTTACACTGAGGTCAGTGAATCTTCTGATATGTGCAGTCTGCGTTAAAATTTATTTCTGTGCTTGAAGCTTTTGATTGGGACTGAGGTAACTGTCTATTTGCTTAGGGTTTATTCAGGTGTATACTTATTCCATAACATTTAGCAAAACAGTATTTAAAGTAAGAAACCCAATTGTAGCAGGTCATTACAATGTAAATGGGTTATTTTTTATAATCTTTCCTGCATGCGACTCTGTGTACACAGAAAGCATTTCCATGGAGTACCCACCTGAAAAGAAACCACAAAATGATTTGTATTTTTAACTCATTCTTTTTCTTGGAAGTGTTTTTCTGTTTTAATTTAATGCATTGCTATACTGTGATCCTTTTAATATGGTTTTGGTTTGCTTAATCACTGATTCTGCATATGGCCTTTAATGCCCACAGCTGCTGCTAGAGAATCTTCTTTATTTGCTTCCTCTGGCCCACAGACCTTTCCTGCATGTGCATACCTGGAACACTACAATGAAAGCACCTGCAATACAAAGTTGCTTCAGTATTTTCAACATTTTTTTCATCAGCTGGAGCCTGAGTTGACCCCAGTTCAATCTGAGGCAAAATCACATCTTCACCTGAGGCAGTGCCTAAGTGACTGAGTAGAAAACAAATCCTTCTAAGTGTCAATGGTTGTGACATTTTCCAGTTGTTTGAAAGCTAAAAAAGGTAAAATTGTTTTCAGGCTCCCACACACTTGTTTTTAAGCAAATGTGTGGGGTGGACCCTGGGAGCTCTATGTCAAACTTTTAAATGGAGGTACTGTAGCTTGTTATTTAGAATCTTGTTAATTAAGGTTACAAGTAGAAATTGTTGCTGCTGTTGTGATGGTGCTATAGGGCGATTCAGCGAATTCCTTCCCTTGCAGGATTAAAGCTCCCTTCAGGAATGTCTGCAAGTTCACGGTCCTCCCACATACAGCCTTCGTGTAGGTTAGCTGCTCTCTTCCCGTGACAGCTGTGGATAGTGAGAATAACTGTGGGGATAGTACTTTTATTTGACTTTCCCTATTTTTTCCAAGTGGGATAGTGTCTGAATATACAAGAGAGAAAAGGATGGCCACAGCTGTTGAGAGCATCAGAAATCTTAAGAGTGTTGTAACCTTTCTCCTGCACCACAGGAGGTTCTTTGTGGTGTCTTTCTCTTTCTTTGTGACTGACACAGCCACATTAGGCTCTTTTCACTGTCAGGGGAAGGCGAAGTACCTCCAGAGAGCTAATCTTGGGTTAGGCAGACTGAATGAGACTTTAAGGGTGCTCATCACTTGTCATTGTAACAGGAATTAAGCTTTGCGTTTATTTATTTAGTTTATTTCTCTCTGGGAATGTACCAAAAGAAGGTACTAATTAACTGCTATGGAAGAACTTAGGCTGTATTCTGATCCAAAGCTTCCTAATTTAAGAAACTGTCTCTGCCTAAATGAGTATTTAAAGTTGTGTAGAAATTGAACTGATTAAATGTACGTAGGACCTCAGTATCTGCAATCTTGAGGTCACCTGTGACTGTCTGAATTTGCACCAAACTTGCTCTATAGCAAGAAATAAACGATACCGCTACATTCTTAAAACAATCACCTAATTTACTTCTCACATTTCCCATGTCTCTCCTCCTTAATAAGCTCATCCCAAATCCAGTGACACATGCTGGAAGTGACTGTCTGGGGCTACAGAGCTTTACTAATTTAATGGCTTAATCATTTAGAGCTTTCAATAAGCTGTCCCCTGGCCAGCTCCATTACTTTCTGAGCGTTTCTGCACTTTAAAGAGAAAAGCATATTCAAGACTCAAGTTCATAGAGCGTAGTTTGCAAATAAATATCTGCATGTATATGTGCAATTCAAAGAACAGGTGTCTTGACCTTGAGTCTACACTTTTTCAACAGAACTATTTCAATAGTGAGAGTGGGATGAAACCTAATTTATTAATTTCTAAAAAATTCGAAATAGATTTACCGTTTGAGGGATTCTTTTCTCCCTTTGGGAATTACAGATCCCTCTTGAACTAGACATAATCTACAGCAATCTGTGAAATGTGTGAGCACTACTCTACTTTGTGTCATATCTAGTTCTCATTCTTTGCTGTTCGATAGCCAAACACAGTAAAGTCAGAAGTTTTTGCCATTCTTCTAATGTTTTAAAGTTGTTTGACATTTACTGGGCTGCCTGCTTATCTCCCCAGCTGGATGTTGCAGAAACTTTAGAAGTGAGCAGTCAAATAAAATTCTCATGTCTTATAAATATTTTCCTGCAAAGTTGGATCTTGCAGGGAACAATCTGAGGAATGAAGTAGTTACTTCCTTTCATCTAACTTGTGGAAGGAGGAAAAAGAAAGCTCTCCTTTACTCCTCACTCTAATGAAGCAAAGCTCATGTTGGTTCTGACGGCCCCTCTTGGCTCCTTTTGAAATTCCAGCCTTGTATGAGAAAAGGACACAAGAAAGCTCTGTGAGCTAATTTAAAGGATTTAGAGCTGCCTTTCAAGGGGGATGGGTTAGTGGCCTTTTCTAGAGGAACCACATGATAAATACAGCTCATAAGCATGCAAAAGAGCTGCAGAGAGTGCAGGGTACAGCTTTCATCTCCAGCTGATGCTGGAATGGCAAAAACTCTCCTTTGCTAGACACAGATCCCACGTGTGGCCAAGGCACAGAATGAGGTCCCTTAAGGTGACGTGGTGATTTCAGGGTGTTAATATTACTTTGACTTCTTTCTTGGATTTCCCAGTGCAACTTCATTGCTTTTGCATGAATGTGTAGTCTGAAATGGTTCTGACTCCTAAGGAAGCTCTTTTTCTCAAAGCACAACAAAGGTCATATCAGTAATGATGAGTGTTTCTCTATAGTACCTGTAGGCCAACTTGGTCTCCTCTCCACCACACCAGGTCCTTTCCAAGGTCTCCATCCTGCTAGGCCTCTGTGATAAATCCAGTTCCTGTCAAGTGATAGGAGGGACAGCAGAAACAATGTCTGGGGATCTGAGAATAAGCTTATCTTCCAGATTGTGTTTTTCCCCATATTCACTTCTATTACAGCAGATGAATGGCTCTATTGAAACTTCTTGCTCTGATGGTCTTGTAGACAACAACATAAATGTATTCCTGAGGTACCTGCAGATTGCACAGTTAGGAGATCGCTTCATTCTGAATTGCTGCTCTTCCAACAAGTGGCAGAGTCCACCCACCAAGACCAAGAGTATATTCAGATGTACAGGAAGGTGTGATAACATTTTCAAAGAGCTCCAGTTGGCGCTCCTCTGCAAGGTCACAAACATCAGCAAAGCAGTATGTCCAGGATGTTGGCTGTTGGATTATTGGTATGGTAAACCTCAGTCCATATTTTTGTTCCAAATGTGTAACCCTAGTTGTTTGTACTCTAGCCATAAAAACTAACCAGCAACAAATGGGTGAGATTTCATCTCAAGTGAAAAGATTCAGGAATTTGTTAAAATTGAAGTAAGCTTTTCATAGCTCACTTTAAAGGAGTGTTACGAAGTAAATTATTAACAACAATATTATATGTTGAAATTTTTGCTTTTCTCTGCAGCTTATATTATTGAGATCAAAAATTGCATAAATTTCTAATTCTAATTTTTCAGATTTTTTTTCTCATCTGTAATGGGAAAATACTGTATATTCTACTTCCTTTTCTTGCATCCTTTTACAATTCTTTGTGTTTCATCATTCTTCAAAACTGCATTGTGACTCACCTCTTTATTGGACAATAGTCATAAATCTGGCAAGTTTTGTTTTTCTCACCTACATCACCTACAAATGGAGGTTAGACATTAACAGAAACCCAGCACCACAGCTGATGATACACAGGAACTCTGTACTGCAAAGAGAATCAAAGAAAGTACGATAAATGTGAAATCCTAGGCTCTTCTCTGTCAGCTTCTTTTCCTGTAAAGTGGTATTGAGTGATTTCATGAGGAATTGCTTGAGGTCAGAGACTTGCCATGCTTATTCAGAGCTGTCTCCTACTCCCAGAATAATCCCATTAATGTGTGTATAAAAACTTCAGTCAGAACATATTTTTGATCAACATAGAAAGGCCTTACAGGTACTTTAAAGTGATTATAAGTGTAATATTCACAGCCGTGTATGCCTGAGGCATGAAACCCATCCCTATTATCTATTACCTATTAGAAAGCATATCTAATTTGATTCCCTTTGGCTATTCCAGGCAGATGTATATAGGAACCCTTCAAAATGTTTTTGAGTATCCACCTCTATTTCACACTAAACACACTGTGAGGGTGATTACAGTTGGCTCTGGAGAAGATCCTTTGTGTATTTATTATCTACCAATGGTGTGTGAGTGCTTGTGAGATTCTGGCCTATTTCTCTGAGTTTGAACTAGGGGGTTTTTTTGTTTTTTTTTTTTTTTAAATCAAGGCTGATAATCATATTTTAAAATTAAGAGGGAATAAAAAGTGGTATTTTTTATTTCTCGTGCTTATTAGACTAAATTAAAACCTTACTTGGGGCAATTTATCCCTTTCTGCTCCTGAACATACCTTACCAAGCCACTGCTGCTGAACACTCCCTGGCTCCTTCAAGTGTACATGTTTCCTTCCCAAGAGATTCTGGACAAAAACCTTCTTTTTCTTTGTGCACACATCCTTTTTTTCTGACTTTCCATATCGCAAATGGTCCCCAACCTTCTTCAGGATGAGGGCAACCTTTCCTAGACGCTTGGGGAAGTATTCAGTAATCAGTTGAGTCAGTTATAATTGTCTATCATTTGTGACTCACTCACTGGAAAACTGTTGCTTGACAGCCCTAGTTCAGACCTAATAATGAGAATAAACTGCTACAATTAATTCATAAGTAGACTTTTGCATCTCAGAAAGATTCACATCCCCGTTCCTAAAATAAGTAAGAAGGCACCTGTTTGCTTTGTTATTCTGGTCTATGAAAATAGAATTGGTGTTTCATATATTCCACATACCTTAAATGCAGCATTTAAATATTATCTTCAGTGAATTATCTCAAGGAATGTTTTTCTTTGCTTTTATACTTCCTCGTGCCACTTACATGATGTAGTTGTTGTTTTGAAGAGCATTCTTTTTCCGTAATAAGCTAACCATTTTCATGCCGTTAATTAAAAAGTACAGGGAAAATACAAGTTGTTGTTGATTTTGATGTACTTTTGAACTTCAGACACAACTTGGTAGTTTAACATGTTAAACTATGATGTCTTACTTGACCACATGCAGCATAGTTTTCTTACAGTTTTGCAGGTGCTGGAAGAGCCAATTCAGGTTCTTGAGGCTGGCAAACAGACCAGCTGAGACCAATGGAAAAGGTCCAGTTTACTGGTGTCAAAAGAGTTTTTCATATGTTTTTGGAGAGACAAATGTCAAGTGTCATGTGTATTATTATTCTATATTAGAAATTTTAAGCAGTAATGAACTATTCTGGTGTAAACCAAATGTAACATCATAACTGTGGCTGCAGTGCTGCCTATTTAGACGCCTGACTCTGCTAATTGACATTTTACCAAAGGGAATGAGGATATGACTGAGCAATGCAACTTGTAGCTTTTTAATACAATTTCCATAGCTAAGACCATAAACAGCCCCTTAAGGTCATTTCTCATAACTGCCACTCTCTTAAATTTTTTTTTTCTACCAGCATGTAGGAATATGATAAATGCTGAATTTTGTTTCACTGTAGGTTCACCGCCATTACTATGCATAGAAACTATTTTACTGTATGCCAGACATATGGAAGTGATCAATGTATGTAAATTGTGTGAGGAAAGGTGAAATACAGCTTTCTAGGCAAGGAAATCTGTACTTGTTTTTGGTTATAAGACACTGAGAGCACACCAGAAAAGACTTCAAGTCTTAAGACAAGTTTTCCTTTAAAAGTAACAATTGGCAAGAGGAGGGTAGAATAGCAATGATTTCTGATAACCATCATGAAAGCATAGTTTTGTCCTAAGCTGAACTTCCTAGTCAGTTCTCTTGGACACCAGGGTTTAAGAAGCAATTACTTGCATGTACAGGGCCAGACCATGGACCTCCTTCTGAAATGCAGAGGCAAACTTTTCTGGGAGCCACTGTGCTCAGTAGTACAAGTCAAGTTTCTTCAAACACAGGGTTTAGCTGGCACGACCAGATTAAATGTCTGCTTTTCATTTTCCTCCCCTGATATCATGGTGCCCACAGTGCAATGACTTGAACCTGTTCTAAAAATCAGGTTTTGAGGGGCTGAGTTATTTTTTGAGTTCTGGGTGACCTCAGGAAGAAGAACCAAGAGCTTAAGTCAGCTATGCTTTTCAAATATGTTTTAAACTTACTGTCCCCCAGATGGTCTCTAAGAAATCAATACTTATTTTATGACTAATAGGCATTCACTGTGCTCCCCAAATTTTCCATTCCACTAAAGTTGGATTTTCATATTTCATATTGCAGAATAAGAAACTAATCTAGAGTCTGACAGGTCTTCATTCTAAGACACTGTCATATCTTTCATTCTGAGTTGAAAAATGGACAGATCATTGGGTTTCATGAATGTGTGGAGAAGCTGTCAAAGTTCCCATTTGCATGTGAATGGTCAGCTGAGGTAGGAAGGGGGATATGCAAATAATTCTCCAGCTAGCTCCTGGCAAAGATCATTGCATTTCAAAGTACTGTGAAAAGCAGCACCATAAAACTTTAACCTATTCACTGGTATGGAAACTCCCACACCTTAAATTGATCTACTCTAATAATGACCACTTGGGGAAAAATGAATCTTAAAAAGCAATATCAGGTCTCCAAGTACCATACATTTTCTGCCTCTCTAAATATTTCATAAAAGATAAGCTAAAAAATCCTCTCTTCCTTTTCCTCCAATGAAGGGGGGAAAAAAAAACCAGAAAAAAAGCACAAGATCTAAGCAGCAAGCAGATGTAGACCTTCATTGAAACTCTGGCAGGTAAGTGTGATAGGAGTGAAAGAAATGTAAAGGGTTTGAGTATTATTCTGTATTTTGTCAGTATCTGACCCAGGAGGCACCCAAAAAAATCATTACTTTAATCTTCCTTGCAAACTGACCAGCATTTCCCTATTCTGTTCTGCTGTTGTACTTCAGTACGTGCTCAGCTAGATAAAGCTGACTGTTGTAGTTTAAAACTAAATGTATCCTTCAAAATATACAGTTCTTCATGTATCCAAAAAGGAGAAAAAGTAAAAGTAAACAATAGAAAACTGAGGAACACAGAGTAAAACAAAATCTTACTAGACTCTGAGTCAGACAGTTTTCTACATATTTTATTGTGCCTCATATCTGCTTAGATAGAATTGGCATGTGTATATATGGAGAGACAATGATTTACTAAGCCTTTTATGCCTGAAACAGCTCCAAAACCTGTGATTAGGCAGGCACAAGGACTAGAAAATGTTTCCAAAGTAAAGTTCGCCTCCAAAATTGATATGGATTATGTACCTACCCCTTAATAATGAGATAGTATGAGACTGTTGCTGTAGTTTACCAATATAATTTCCCTGATACTGTTTTGTAGTCTTCATTTGCTTACCTTGAAATAACATGATGTATTTCATTCAACCTTATTATTTCAGAAAATAATTCATGTCACCCGTGTAATGATTTACAGCACACTTTCTTTCTCACAAAGCTTCTGTGCACTAATTTGATCTGGTTACACTGTTCCAAAAAACCCACAAAGTTAAATGCAATTTAATTCACTAAATTTCCAAAGGGCAGTTATTCAAAGGCTCTGGGGTTTGCTCTATCACACTAATATTCCTGCCATGAAATGTGATTTGTCTTGATATTTACCAGGAGATTAAAAACGACAACAAAAAGAGTGATCTTACGAACTCCTACTCACATGAGTGGTCCTTTTGATTTCAATGTACCTGGCACTGGCGGCGTGAAATGCCCTTTTGAGAGGTTATGCAAGTTACTCTTCACTTAGAAAATAATCAACCAACGAACCCAAACAATTGTAGGGATCACTTGAAATTTTTGAGCTCTGCCCCTTTAATGGGAAGAACTGATGCCAAAACTGTTCAAAATGTAGTTCTGCTCAAATGAAAGTTTTCATTCAGTAATAATCCCACTTGATCCATCTTATCCCATGTTTCCGCTGTGCTCTATCACAAGAGGAGCGTTCCCTGCCTTGCTGTGGTTCATCGTATCCTCACGTCTGGTGGGACAAAGCATCAGTTAAAGTCACTATGAAAGACCCTTAGTCTGGTAGATATTTGAGTATTAATATGAAATGTGATCTGATTTTTTGAATGGCCAGGCAATTTTAAACTGAGTTTTTGAGCAAAGGAATGTCATATCTTATCCAAGCGCTGTCCCATTTTCCCTGTTAATGGGTCTTTCCATTAAACCCTCTGTGCAGAAGCCCATCTGTGTGACTGTACATGGAGCATGCATTAGGCAATTCTGCTGAGTCAAGCACTTTGATAAAGTAATACCACAATATTGTAATATGGTTTCCACAATGCAGCAGTTCTGTTTCAATAACCATTCCTAATCTATCAAAAAAGGGGACAACATTGTGGAAACTTACATCTTTTCCTGGAGTATTACTTATTTATTGTAGCTATGGCTCCAAGCACATTGAGTGAAAGTTGCTACTGACTGCTTCTCACATGAGCTGGTTGGCGAGAGCCCAGGAGATCTCCCCACAGCAGGAGACTCCAGAGCTGCTTTCCTGCCATTCCAAATAGCTGGTAATGCTAGCAACTGAGCAAGGAATCCCTGCTCCGTTTCAAACATCAGTCTGACAAAGTGGGACAGCGAGCACGGGGCCATGTGCTCCCTCACCCCAGATGTCTTGTCAGTGGACTCTCAGTGCTCTTTGCAAAACAGCAAGAGGAATCTCAGATTGCAGCCACTCAGATGTAGCCACTTGTGCAGACACTTCTATTACCCAAAAATTTATTGTGGACTGTGTCACATGTTAAGGAAATGCAGAAAGTCTCAAATGCAGTAGAGGGTGGTGAGGCAATACAATTTTTCACATTTTATGATAGGTATACATTTAAAGAAAGAAGGAAAAATAAGGTTTTCTTTTAAAAATAGGAGCAGAAACCATTTGTGGCATAGAATCCAATAGGAAACACATTTATTCAATTTCTGGTTGTGGTGCAGTTGGCTGTGAAGTTCTTCAGTAGGCTGTAAGGGGCATCAATTTAATTAATGTGAGCTGTTACTTAAATTATGTTAGCAATCAGTGAACAACCCACAGAGTAGCTCATGAGTGAGTAAGTCTATGATGTCTTGGAACAGAGGCATCCTAACGCTTCTCTAATGCTGGCCATGGATGATGCTGGATGGCAGAAATTGCATTATATATTACCTTACATACAAGAGATGCATAAAGAAGGCCATGTGCTGTAAGGAAGCCCCTGAGTCTGTTCAAGTGGTAACTAAAGGACATGTGACCACCAGACATATGTACAAAACTGTCAGCCCAGTGGGGTGATGGAGTAATCACCAGGGTACGTGGAGTGTAAATGCAACATGAGAAACAACTTCCTTCTCCTCTTTGGTCCTACTGAGAGCAGAAGTTCTCTCTCACTTCACTGCTCTTGCAAAGGGATTTTTTTGGGTTTGGTTAGGCTTAGCCTATCCCTCTGTGATGCCAAGCAGAGGGAAGAAACTTACCAAATTCTGAACTCTGGAAATATCCTTAGGTGCATGCATGCATTTACCTACATAATGTATACAAATATGAAGCTATTTACACACCCATACTTGGCCCAGATCCACAGACAGTGCAAAATTACACCACACCCGGCTGCAAGTTATTTTTAGCTCCTCCTCAATGTAAATGTCTAGTTCATAATTAAGTTTCAAAATAATGAATGATGTGTTTTGTGTTTCAGTGGGTATAAACGTTTGCGTTGCACAGTGAATGATTTAAGCATGAAAGGTCTTGCATTCCTAAATCTGTTACAGAATGTGGGTGGGAGGTGGATCTTTTCTCATACCAGGAAACAAAGACTGAATGAATATTTGTCACGATGTTTCATCAAGGCAGTGTTAATGTTAGTTGAAGATACATTGTGGCAAGACTGACAACTTGCTTACTGTAAAAATTTCAGAAAACCGGGGCATTTTAGTGTCTATAAAGGGGTGTTAGCAGTGTTGATCCTGTAGCCACCCAACTATGAGCCTTGTGCAGTAGGCAGTTAATTAAGCCAGATATGAAGAAGCTCAATGCTATTAAACAACCCCCCTAAAAAAAAACCAACCCCAACCAAAACATCAAACCAAAGAACAAACAAACAAAAAAGTCCAAACCTAAAAGACAGCAGCAAAAATCCTAAACCAAACTAAACTCCCCCCACCTGAAAACCCAGCACAATTTTCTCCAGCTTTGACATAAGGGCTGCCAGGAATTATGTCTTCTGTTATGTTCTTTCCTTTATCATCTGTGGCTGGTCTTCAGTGTTAGGGTGGCTTCTGTCTTAGGCTGACTTTTGGTCTGGCTGGATAGCCCTGTTCTGACGTTCCCATGTCCAAGATGAGCATGGTCATTTTGCCATAAGTTCAAGATTTGTGCTCAGTCCTGCACCTAGAGACAAGATGATCCCCATGCACACCTGCTAAAGAGCAATCGCAAGACCAAAGAAAGAAAGAAGAAAAATCAAGAAAGAGAAGGAAAGAAAGAAGGGAAGAAAGCGTAAAACTAAGAAATAAAGAATCGTTTTCTTCAGCAGTGTCCGTATGTCTTAAACCGGAATTGTAATGGAATGTTAGTTATCCTTACGTGCATTGAAAAAAACAGTACAAAACAAAACCCACGACAACAACAAAACCCCAAGGAGAGCTATTTCTAATAAAAACATTACTCATACTAGGATCATAGCCCTGACCTTACATTTATTGGCATAAATGCGAACTTATAAAGCTGTGTGGATGTTTGCCATATGCAAATCCATCCATCCATAAATCAGCATACAGACTGGAGACTGCACAGCTGAAGTGACTGTAAGGGTAAGTGAAACCTTTCACCACCAGGTCAAATGCAGTTCAGCATATGTGGTAAATGGAAAAGCATCATCATGCAGGAATTGATCTGTGACCTGTGTGAAACAAGTGACTGAGCAGTTCACACTGTTCACCACCACAACTGGCTCCCCAAGTCGGAGCTGGCAGATAAGTTGGAGCTGCAATGGCAAAGCAGTGAAGCAGCCTGGCAGAGAATTTGCCTTACAGGACTTTCTGGTAGTGTATTACAAGGATTAGGGAAGCATATTTCATCAAAATGAATTGTCAATGGAAAAAGAAGTTTCCATTTAATCCAAATTTTCCACCAGTTCTATCCAAATGAAAACATTACTTTGGACTGTGGTGCTGATCTAAGGCACATAATATTATATTCATCTGACATTAACCTCTGTGTGTTCAGGGTAGCAGCAGGGTTTGTAAAAAAGCTTTGTGTGGTTTTCCTGCTTTCTTCCCTATTCTTTTCTGAACAGGACAGTTAATTCCCATTAAAATCTTTGAGAGTGGTCAGAGATCAGAATAAGGCTGATGTGATAGCAGGATAGCAAGAAACATACAGCCCTGTCTCAAATCCTGGCTAAGAGGTCCAGTTCAGGGATAAGGCAGGTTTATCATTTGTATAAGGTGCACTTCAGTGTCAGGGTGTGCCACGTGAGACAGGGCTCACCCAGAAGCATTTCCAGGCTTCTTGATTCTGGCATATGGCTTGGCCATGGCTGAACTGTGGGGAGTGTATTTTTCCCCTTACAGTCTAAGGAAGTTGGACACCCTGACCAGAACAAACATAGCTAAAATGATAAAAGGCAAAAGTCACACATTCCTGGATTTATTTTTTTTTCTAAGTTGTCACTCTGAGAAGTTCAGCATTTTGACTGTTTGACTTAATTTGAAAACAGATGTTGGAATATTGTAATTTCCCTTGAGACAAAAAAAATTCTTTACTTTTCTCAGCTTTCCTTATTCCTGCTATGAAACTGTGTTGTCACAGAGAAACAGTGCTTTGTAAAGCTCCTATGTGAGTTGTGAAGCTCCAAACCAGCTTGACACATTCAGCAATGTGTTAATGTCAAAACATAGTTCTCAACATTTATTGCAGCTAAAACAGAATTAAAAATTATGTCTCATTCTGTGATATAATTTAGCACATTATTTTAAAAAGGAGTATTGTTATTGGTTATAGTTTGCTTAACAGAACATTTGCCCTACTTTTAAAGAAGAAATCTTCTAAGACATTGATAAGTTGAGATATGTGTTTCCCTTCATGTTTCAAGGGCCAGGAAGATTGGTCTTGCGGCTAAAAGTGTGAATGGGTAGAAGTTCTTCAGTTCCTGGATCTTACACAAACATTTTAAGTAATGTCCGATGATATCCCTGTGCCTTAGCTTCCTATCTATAGGTGCTTTTTGTACATTGTTTTATTTTCAGTGACATTGCATGTGTTTTGAAGGCAAGGTCTATGCTTTTGCGCAATGAAATTCTATCTGGACTTTTCAGAACAAGTTGTACAGCTGATAAATAACAAGTATTTAGTTCAAGGCTCAAACAAACATCTGAGTACTAAGAAAATAACTCTTGCTTTCTCATATAAAGAAATTAAAAAAAAAAATAAACGGAGTTTAAAAAAATCTTTGAAAATTCCTTAACAGTATAATCAGATTAATTTCACAAAGCCAAGAAATTTAGTTACATTAAAAACTTTAGTTGCTTTAGTTGCCTGATACGTTTCTGACTGCATTTTTTTTGCCGTTGACAAGTGAATGTCTTTAGGAACCTATTCCTTTTAGGGGGAGGAAAAAACCATGGTTTTTGTTAAAAACGTCACTTTTCCTCCAGTCTTAAAGATTCTTTAAGTGCTAATGCCACTACATATAAAATCGAAAAGCTGACAATTTTTCTTTTCAGAATTTTTCTGTTACATGTCTTTTTCATGTTATGCATTTCTCTGGATATAAAGGCTGCAAAATTATTCAC
>WEKY01034515.1:3206-14602 GCA_013390045.1 Picathartes gymnocephalus
AAATCCTATTGTTTTATACAATTAGCTATCTTAGTTTTGTTTACTGAAATGTCCTGGTTGCACTCTTGGGCTGGACACAGTTGGATAAGATCCATTTGTCTCTTGAAGCGTGCACATGAAGACCTGATTAACATTTAGGATCCTACCAAGAAAAGGGAAACATTCCCTCATGTGGAGGCACTGCAAGAGTTCTGCACCACTCCATGAGGGGAGGCTATACAGCTCATACTTCTACCTGACACCTTACCCATAAATTGGCCCCCAGAGGCCTTTGGTAACTGTCTTAAATTAGACCAGCCTAGAGCAAAGTGCCTGAGGCTGCTTCCATTTCCAACCTAAGTGATCCAGCACTAGGAAAGTCCTGGGACTACAGAAACACAAAACCACCTTTGTACAATCTCCACCCTGCAGTGAGGGCTGAAATAAGCACTCAAATCTCAGTGAAGGATTTTGGAAGCTAGATAATTAAACAGAATTCCAGAGCACTCTTTGTTGCCTTTTTTGTTCCTTTTAATGATTTTTATACATGGTAATGTAACCAAAAATCACAAAAATATCTAAATACCTTGAACTTGATGTTCTGCCATCTGCTATCCCACAGTTCATTTGTGGGTTTTGTGTGCATTCTCTCATGTGCACACTTCATGTATATTATTTATTAATTAGTAAAGTTTTTTCTGTGTTTTATGCTATACTTTACCAGGACTTATTTACTATGCTGGTTAGAGCTTGTAGGCATGTATAGTGTCCCAAGAGGATAACATTTTCTTTCTAAGGTATTACGTTAAACCTATTAAATTATTTTCAAAAGACATTCAAAATGATGGGAAAAGGAATGTAGCCTCTTTAATAATAAATGATAAGTATCAATACTTAATGGAGTAAAAGATACATCTTGTCTACATTGTTGCTTACAGGAAAATAGATGATGTTAATCTGCACTAAGTTACCTAGAGAATAGTCAAAGTGGTGAAAAGTACAAAAGTATAATATGGTGAAATATTTCAACCCAAGTCTGTTATGTACTAGAGAGTGAGTTGTTGCTAAGTCAGGTAGAACAAATAGAATTTTTTTTTTTCAGACTTATCAAGAAGTTTGGAGGTGCCAAACATCTCTGAATTTGGGTGAAACTGACTGTCACCGTGATGACAGGACCAAAGCAAGATATATGCCATTTATTTTAGAGGACATGAGAAAGTTATTGAGGTGAAAATTGTTACAATTAAGAGACAGGAACTTCACTAATGCAATTATTTTGTCAAATAGTGTCAGCAGGAAAATCTTACTGACAAGATTTTTATCTTACTGACAAGATTTTTACCTTAATGACCGAACCAAATAAAACTAAAATTAGCAGATTAACTAGAAAGTCAGGGAGAAAACAGAAATGTGGAAGCAAACAGGTTATGGTGTAATGAAAGTGTGTATGTGACCCAAGAAGAAAGTTAGTACAAGCAGTGACAAAGCACTCCTCACACAGTTCCTCTGTGCTTTACCAATTGCAGCACATATGGTCCTCTAGCAGAGGGTCTCAGAACAGCGGGTTAGTTTACATACCATATGTATGCAATTGGTAGGCACAACGGGGTTGTGTTAAGGTTATTGCATCTGCCCTAGCTCGGAATTCCCTTGTATTTTTAGGTTTACGTCGGACAGTAATGTTATTTTAACAGCTTTTGTGTTAAATTTCACATGTTTTTTTAAACAACATTATAGCTTCCTTTATTTTCTTTTTATTAATTTTGACTTTGTAATAGGGACTCTGGAGACTTAAAATTGAAACACATTGTAGAATGATGGCTTTTGGAAGTTACAAACTCCCAGGAATGAATGTCAGCTAAACGTTCTGCTGTCTCACTACTGTCTATTTAACTGAGAACCTAGTCTTTTTCATTTCAAATATTTTGAGTATGAGTGTCATCTGTGGATTATTTTATAGAAGACTTCTTCGAAATATTTGTATGTTCCGACTCTCTATCAGAAATTATTTGTCTGTGGGAGTTCAGTAATATGAAAACAAGCAGTTTTGATTGGACAGTGTGGTCACCAATTATATCTATTTTGTACATAACATGCAATCATGTTGGATATGATTTAATCCTAACAGCCAAGTTGGATACTTTACAATGTCATCAAAACTTCATCTTCTACCTGTAGTTTCAACAGCTGCCTAAAATATTAATGGCAAATATGTGATGCTTAGGAAAAAATACTTAAGAGATATGGATGATGTTAACATGCATTTTACCAAAACCTTCATAACATTATGAAGCAATTCTGCATTATTTTTACTGCTTTATAATCGAAATTCATGTAAAGAAAATGCAACGGTCTGGAAAGAAGGGGTTAATGCTCTCCAATGTAAACACAAATTTTCTGCTAATAGTATATCTGTTGCTTCATTTAACTTTTTTTTTATCCATAGTATGTTATCCACCACCACACACAGGAGACAAGGAGTGCTCTAATATTCAGATTGCAAGGTGAAATATACTTCTTGTATCCATTACTGGAACAGTTTAAGCATTGGTTTACCTCTAACTTCCTAGTGCCAGGATTAATAATGTCTGCCATATGCATTAATATGGTGAAAGCAACAGGAGGTGGCAAGCCCTTTCACATAACACATTTCAAGCATACCTTAAACTCTTTTATAAATGTCTTTCATAGTAGACAAGAAATGGAAAATTATTGTCCTTGTACTGAAAAGCTGTGGTTACTTCACTTTCTTTCCAAAGACAGGGAACTCCTGTAAAGTTTAATGCAGGCCAGTAGAGTACTTTTATAAAAGGAAAAGTAGGAAATAATTGGACATTCCGTAGCTCATGATAATTCCATAGTTCATGATAACAGGCTAGGAAGCTACTGAAGGTGGGAAATACAGTTCAGGTAAAAAACACCCTCGAGGACATACCACAGCACATGTGAATGTAGAGAGCACTAGGACTTTGCTGCTAACTAGGTCATCTGTTCTTCTGAGGCTGCAATCTGTGCAAAGGAGCCTTTCCTACATGGCATAGTTTGTCAGATTCAAACCTGTAGGAAATTATGTGGGAGTTTGATTATTTAAATTATAGCTACAAATGGAGTTTATATAGGAATCACCAATAGACCTAGATATTTCCGACAAATCCAGAAATTATAGAAATTTATATTAAAGGGTAATGTCGATTATCTAGGGTCTGAGCTTTAATCTCCTGTGAAGTCTGTCAACAAAAGCCAACTCATGCGTGGACTGAGCAAGCATTCTTGCATATGGGAAGAAAATATCACTAAAGTCAATGAGGAGAGTATTGTAGATTTAAACAGAGATACCTTTAATGTGGAGAAGCAAAACAAAATCCCCAAAGTTTGACAACCTTAGAGATCAAAAATTTAAGCAGTAGTTATGTTAAGTGTTGAATTGTCCAAAGTTTACACATACATCTAAGAGGCAACAATTTCTGCATCTGATTTTATTGAGCAGAACAGCTCCTAAAGTTAACCAGCAGGAAAGTAATTTAAGTTTGTCAAAGACCATGCACAGTTGAACTCTCTGGAGCAAATGAAGATTCTCATAGTAAAACACTAAAAAGGAATAAGGGATTTTTATTTTTTTTTTTAATTAACATCATTCTGAGTATCAAAAAGAAAATTTCTTAAACTTGTAAAATTGAGCTGACTCTACCAAATGCTGCAAGGTTGGCAAGTACTCTCCCTGTACAGACTAATCTCTTAGTGGCTTGTGAAAGCTGACCTTGTTGGTTACTCCACTTAAACCACTGTAAAAGGATAGAGATATTCAGCATGTTCAATGAGGTGTGATCATGGCAGCAGTGACCTCAGGACCTACTTGTTCAATGACAGGATAACTGGAAAAAAATTAGAAAAATTGGTGCTGTGGAACTTTGAATCAATTCCCAGATCCTCTTGGAATTGACATAGTATGGTCCTTTTCATGGTTGTCTCTTATTCATTTTACATCCAAGAGGATGTTAATAGCTCCTGGATTTCTCGCAAGGAAATACCAAGCTGAACCACCATGCAGTATGTACAAACTGCATTCTACAGATTCTAGATACATATTCTTTATATATATTTCACAATTAGACTGTTTTATCTGGAATACATTTGAACTCAGCAGCTCCTTCATTTTCAGAAGCCTTTCCTGATGTAAGAATTTATTACTTCAGGATAAGCTAAGCAAATTTATACTAAGAAATTTATGCAGCCACCCACTTAAACTTTTTCCAACAAATTCAGTTATTTTCCAAAAGTTAGGCTGTATCTAATGCATTTTTTCCATGTATTTTACCTGAATTTTGCAGGTAGAATTCATTCAGAATCAGTTTGCCAAAGACATAGAAGCCTTAGGAATAGACAGTGTATAAGGAAATGCTAAGAGGATTTTATGGAAAGGAATAAATGCCCTAGAGTTACCTTAAACAGCTTATACCTGCAGCTGTACCCATGACAAGGGTAAAATAGCTGTTGGCTTGGTGGTGTACATAATGCATTTTTACAGAGATTACAAATCTGATGGTCGTAATGCTTTTGCAGGTGCAGAAATCCCAAACAATTGCAAGGGTATCTGCTGATTTCTCAGGTATACGTTATTGAAGAAAGTAATTAATTTCCAAAATTATTCAGCAATCATTTTTTGCCTCCCAGATTGATTGCTGAGGACTTTGTTTTGAAAAACGGCACATTTAAACTCTCAGCTGCTGTTTGCACTGGAAGAATGACTTTTCCAGCATTTAAATTCCATCTTTGGGAATTTTTTTTTTCTTATTTTGAATTTTTGTCTTGCATTCCAGCATGCATTTAGCCCTTGGCAGATTGAAAGGTGTCTCTGTCAGGAAATATCATCTGAGGGAACACAAGATACTACACTGCACAAAAAAAAAGGTGTGGTGTAGGAGGAGAGAAAACATCAGAAGCATTGCAAAAATACCTTTTTATTTTGTGTTCCACAGCTTTGAAACTTTTCAACAGCTTTGAGCCATTAAAAAGTGTAACTTGCTGACAACGTTTTACATGGAATGTCAGCTTTGTGTGATTTGAAACAGCTGAGATAATAACTCCCAAATGAGGGGATTATGATACTGAAAGGAACATAAGTATGTACTGTCCTAGCAGCACCTCTCTATTAATGACTAATGTAGACCAATTGATGGAATAGCCAGCCTTTTATCTGTACTCTTCTTAAGAGTTCATTTCTACTAGGGTTTTTTATTTTTTTTACTAAACTGATTCAACAATGTTTCCTTGGCATTGTTATCAAATTTATTTTGACCCATATGCCACAGCAAACCAACTAAACCAAGACGTTTTTTAAACAAACGTAGAGCAAATGATAGAATAGTAGAGATATGTGAACGGAGAATGGTTTTTAAAGTTTGCCATGAGGTGTCAGCAGCTCTTTAATTTTCAGAAGCCTTTTCTGACATTAGGATCTCACAGCAATTTACAGAGCTACTTGTTCAAATTCTGTCAACAGTTTTGGAATATTATCCTGAAATAAAGATTTATATTTTAGAAGTCCTTAAATATTTCCATATGGCTAATGGAGATGAGTTTGTCTGTTTGTTATAAATACAGATATACCTGCAAATAAGTTATTAAATAAATGCAAAATAAATTTGTAATGTTTTTCATCTGATTAGCTTAGTTAATTTACCTGCTGTTCATTATGTTTACTGTCTTCACTAACTTAAGAAGTGTGTAATTTCTGTAAAAATTGTAAATGTCACAATATTAAGAAAATCAGTAAAAATATACATCAAGAATGTCTTGGAGATAACATGTGTAAAAAACTTTAGCAGCTACTATGAATTTTAGAGTTATCATGTTAAGTTTCATTGCAAATACTGTATCTTCAGGTTTCCCCAGGTGGCAATGTGTATTAAGAAATGAATGTCTATGTCTGGAAATGCTGTCCTTGCCATTTTTATTTTTGGAAGCTAATTTAGCTGTTGAATGTAATACTAGTGTTGGGTTTAGGAATGCCTTCAGAGGGAAAGTAGAACTAGAGGAAAACCACGACAACTGTGTTTCTTAGCATCGTGGGCTCCGGATAAAACTAAAACCTTACCCAGGCTTAAGAGATTAACTCAAAGCCAGTATTAAGATAAGATAGCTACTACTACCTATCATTATATTCTCTCTGTATCTCGAATACTTTGAAAGGTAAGTAGACTCAGATAATTTGGTCTTAAAAAGCTGTGTCCTAAAATGAATGTTTGCTGGAAAATGGAATTTATTCCTGCACCAAACCCCTGGAAAATTGTAAGAATTGACCTTAAGTACTATGGTTTTGCTTTCAGATGTTAGGACTTATCCTTCCTGCTAATGCTGAAAGTGCCTCTTACATTTTTTAATAAACCTTACAGTAGTGCTATTCCACTGATCTAGCAAAAAACAAACAACAACAACAACAATAAACACAAAAAAAACCAAAACACAAAAAAAGCAAACAAACGCCCCCCCCCCCAAAACCCCAAAAAACCCAAACAAACAAACCAGAAAAAAACAACAAAACTCCATAATGATCTACAAACCTGAACTCTAACATTCAAAGCAACCTTCAGTGTAGGAGGACTGACAGGTTGTAGCATTCTGTGTCTACTCAAACCTGCAGATTTCACCATAAAGGTTACAGAGAAACCAGGGTTTAGTCTGATGTAGGTGCTTCTTTCCTCTTAATGGTGGGTCATCACACCTGATCACCACATTTTTATTCTGAATGATATTTCATGATAGTCAAGACGTACAATGTGGGCAAAAAAACCTGCAGTGTGTTTAATTATTTTTCTTTCTCTTGAACACATGAGACAAAGGAAGGTGTGAGGAGGACTGGCCTGAGCTGGATAGTCTGTATTACCATCCAGCATGTGTGGAAAGTGATTTAAGATCAATAGGTCACACTTCTCTTTGAAGTTCAGATACTGCCACATCTTTTTGAAAACATGATCCTGAAAAGTGCTGAGCACCCTGGCTGAAGGCCAGGAAAACACATAAACACATGCTTAACTCTAATCATAGGACTGCGTCCCTTGTGTTAAAGTTGACATGTGCTGAAGTGCTGGTCTGGACTAGTGCCAGACAGTTCAGTATTCTTCAGGATTGATTCCTCGGCCAATAAACTAAGGGCTGCAGCTTAACAGTAAGCCTCAGATTCTGTTTACATTTCCTGCTTGCATTTTAAAAATAAACTAGTGGTTGTTAAACACACAGAGCCCTTGCTCCTTTGAGAAAATTGGCAAAGATGGAGGGACCAAAGTTCATTTTAATAGATGCAAGCAAAGAACAGGATGTTCACTTCATCTGGCTGTGCGCAAATCACCTCTTTCCCAAACAATCCCTTAATGACCTGCTAGCACACAGCTCTTCAACGTCCAACAGAAGTCTTGCCTTTAGGAGCTGGCTTTTGCAATGGTCTCAGGTGGCAGTGCACCGTTCCTGAACTTTCATAGCAGGACTTAAGTCTGTTCCCACTGCTAAATAGGTGATTTCACCATTTTAGAATGGCCAAGTTTTCTTCTGATTGTTTCTGGCAGATGCAGAAGGTAAGAACTAAAACTGAGGCTTATAAAAAATTGGAGTTTCTAATGGGCTGAAACCCAGTCCAACTTAGAAAGAGTTTGTGTCTTTAAACTGTGAACAGAGATGGTGGACCTGGGGTGCATAGTTATGAAATAGACTTTCAGTAAAGGTAGAAGACATTTCTACAGACAACTGTGCAATATCAAGCACGGATATAAACCTCCACTTTTTTGTGTCCAAGCTCTCATCCTCCCTATCATCCTTCTTTTACCATCAACAAAATGTTCTGCACAGGGATTGCTGCAGTCAGCAAAGTTCAAAATAAACATACCTCATTGTCCAAATAATCAGAACTAAAAGAAGTCCCTGATATGCCTACAGATTATGCGGTTTCTCCCTGGTACATACAAAAGATTTGCTTAAATTTGCTTTGGTTACTAAGACCATAGGAAAACTCTTTTTGAATGTGTTTTCCTAAATAATTGGAAACTAAATCAAACAAGTTAAAACAAAAACTGTATTATTGAATAATTTCTTAAGGTTTAATAAACTTAAAATTGTTTTAGTTCAATAACTTTTCTGGCACTAAATACATTGGAGTACTATGAAAAAAGCCATTCTAACTGACAGTAGGAATTATCTACTTCCATGTAAAATCTGTTCCTGCAAGTTGTCTCTCTGTCAAACTCAATTTTACAAACACTAGAGGATGACCTAGTCCTTGAGACCATTAGGTACTTATCAGACGGAACCAAAAGAACTTCCAGATGTTACTGATCCAATTTTCTTGACTATGAGAACGAGAAATTGTTGCCTTAGTGGTAATGCATCCCTTTCTATGGTTTCCAAACAGTGTTAAAAGAATGATTCTTTATTACTGTATGCCTTTTCCTTTCTAAAACTTTGTGGAAGTTCTAGCCAAGCACTTGAATTTTGTTTGTCCGAACTTAGTCATTAGCAAATAATAGTATAATCAGTAAATTTTCTTTTTTGTGTCTGAGACATTAAACTCTCTCTCAGAAGTTCAAATGTAGTTCAGAAGTCACATTTTGTTTCTCATTCTTCAGATGCATAATGGGAATTCCCTTTTCTAGCTTAATGTATTTTTGAATAGGTGTCTGGTACCCAAACCTTTTGGTACAAAGTAGTTGGAGTAGATGATTTACAATGTCCATTCCAGGCACATATTTATCGGTAGACTGTAAATTCTTGAGGGTACCCCTAATATTAGCACCTCAGTCGTTAGCACCTCATCATATTTAGGCTTCCCACTCCCAGGCACAACTATAATAAAATTATTGAATAACATGAGTTTAGTCTATTCACCCCATAATGCTAGAAAATTACATCACCTTGCGGTTGACTCAGAGGCAGAACCCTAAGGCACAGACGGTGCTTTTGTGTCTTCTGCCATCAGTTTTGCCCCTTTGTACTGTGACTCTGTGGTAGTGCCTGAAAAACACACATTGTGTGACTGTACTTGGAACTTCTCCAATGTTACTAAGCTTCAAAAGTAGAAGCAGCACTGGTTCATTTGTCCTGGTATTGTTTTTGGGGGGAAGGGGAGCAGGCTGAATCAAAGACGGAATTTCTAAATTTATACAGATTAACTTGATCTGATTGTGTGAAGGAAGTTATTTTAGAGCATTTCCTTTATTTTTCTTAAAAGAGTAGCCTAAAAGGATCTTTTACAGGGATCTTTTTCATATTCTGGTTTTGTTTAGCTATCATCTGCTGTCAAAGGTGTTCAAACAGACCTGAACTATGAGTTGTGGCACTGTGGTAAACTGCCTCAGTTGGAAGATTTTTAGAAGCCCTTCTTTGAAGGTTTGGCCTTTAGCCCACGAAGGTCAAAACACATTTGGGAGCTTATATTATTTGTCACCAGAGAGAGGCTAGAGTAAACCTAGAAGCACATTTCTCTTCAGAATCCACATGATTAAAATTAAAATAGTATGTCTGGTATGTATACAGAAAAAAACTCACTAGATTTTCTTCTGTATTTTCAAATAGATCCAGCAGGCAATTAATCCAAAATAACATGTATCACGTGTGTAATATGTTTGTATAAATGTGTGTGTATATATATCTGTATATAAAAAACATATGCAAAATTTCCATGTCAATAGATAACAGCATTAATGTATTAGCCCAACAGAACTCTGCAGGCAAAGTCCTGATTCCATAAGTTTAAAGCCTGGGAAACTTGCGTAGCCAGCTCCACTGGAAATTATGATTCACAGATTTTTTTACCTCAGGTCAAAAAAAAATAACTTTGTCATAAGGTATTGCTACGGAACTGATAAAAATCAGCACAAGAGTGCCTCAGATGCACCTACAGAGCAAACTTTAACTTTCAAATTTGATATCCAAAACACTGGCAGAAAAGGATGCATTCTCCATGTACTGGTCTATGAGAAAAAAAAAGAGACAATTATTCCACAAAAAGAATTTTTAGCATCATTGTCAGTCACTCATCTTCAATCCTGCTAGGACTTGTAGGAGGATATAAAGTCCTGTAAAATAAATACCCTTGCATTTTAAAGCAGCCAAAAATTTTATTGAAAATTTAGAACTAGATTTTATTGGACTGAGAGAAACTTGAAGGATGTGGAGTTGTCCCAATTTTGCATTAATTTTTTGTACTGTTCAGAAAACTACTAAAAGGAAATTATAAACTCAAAGATTTCTTGTACTTTTATAGGTGCTATGAGCTGAACAAATTCAAAACCCTGGATGTGATTGTCCATATGTCTACATATTTAAATGCAAAAGAAATTGATCAAGGTGAAGGAAAATTCTTCCTAAGCCGATCCATATTTGTCATAAACTGTAATCTAGGATATTGCACTGCATGCAAGAGCTAATGAGTCACTAACACAAAAGGCATAAGACTTGTGTTATATTACGTACTCTATCATTAATCTCTTGCGTAGTCTAGGAAAGTCACTTCCCTTTGTCTTGATTCTCTTTTTCCCCTTGTCTTTTCTATATGGAATATAAACTTTTAAAGATTTAATTGGGAGGCTATATTTTGATATGCTAATATCAGCCCTAGGACTACAAGTGCTGGATAAAACTCCTCACATCTGCATGATTTGAAACCTTCCTCCAGTCAGAACTCGCTCTTAAGGTACTGGTTTGGGTTTTGTTTGTTTTCCGGAATGACCTGATACTAGCACCCTGTTTGTGCTCTAGGCCTTCTTTGCAGGTTTGCATTTATTTGTGCTGTTTTTCTAAAGGAAAATGTAGGTGCATTGAATAACACTGAGATTCACATCTGACATTTTTGACAGGGATTATATAGTTTTGACAACATTCATGTAAAATGGAAACACGAAGAGCAAAATTTACTAACAGCTAATTACACTGATCACTGGAAATAATTTCTTAAACAAAGTTACAGAGACTCATTCCCTTCTCACTCCCTCCTTTCTCTCCCTTCAGAGAAGGATCAGCATTACACCTCTGGAAAGAGGTCTAGTGTTCACACTTCATCAAAAGAGGATCAAACACCTTAAACTGTTCCTTTCTAAGTTAATAGTTTCCAGACTACAATTAGTAATTTCTTTTAAGTGAGAAAGTCCCAGTACTGAAAATAAAAGCCATATCCAAATATTGCAAAAATTCTCTTCTGTAATACCTAGTAGACAACTTTATTGGGACTTAAAAACTGTAGTATAGAAATATGTTGCGGCAGTGGGTGGTTGGTGAGGTGCCGCAACCTTCCGTAAGTGTCTCCAGCCAGGAGCCGCTCGGCGTCACAGGCACGCTTCCCCACGAACACACACACACACCGGACAGCTTCGTAATCCTCAGACCAAGAGAAATGAGAAGGCCTCTTGAGTTGAGTTCCACGGGGTTTACTGCAG
>WEKY01034516.1:3166-41899 GCA_013390045.1 Picathartes gymnocephalus
AGTCCTTTACTTTTGTCCAAACCTAACAGGTTGTGTCCATGGTGGAAGAGGCAGAGGGTGTTTGCACTGGGGGGATGTGATTAGTACAAGCACTTCTGCTCCTGCGTGCCATTTAGTGGGGAAAGGAGTAGCAGGTGCCCCAGCTTGCTCAAATCAAGGTCTTTGCACATCACACTGACAGCCACACGTTGGTTTCCTCAGATTTGTGTACACCCTCCAGGAAAAAATACCATGTATCTGTGGTCCTATGTGCTCTGAAAGGTTATGTCTAGAATGGTTATTATTTATTTCTGTTTTCTTTCCAGCTTTTAACACCATGGTGTTTCTGCACATCTTGATTCCCAAAGCATATGTTGATTATGTGCTCAAGTAAATGTACCCAAGTTGCCAAGCATTCATTTAATAAGTAACATTCAAGTGCTGCATGAATGCTGATCAAATTTAAAAAAAAATCCAAAACCACAGCTGTGGATCAGATCTTTTCCTGATGTAAACTGATGTCATTCAGAAAATGTGTAATTCAGAATATTTCTACTGGGAGTCAACATGGGGTGAACTTAATAGCTAGAGGTTGGGAGACACAATTACATGGAACCACAACACACTTTTGTAAAGGCAGTTTTAAAACACTTTTCAGTTGAATTTGAAGGATGTTTGTGGCAAATCTTTTGAAAGGGTCATTGACTGTACAAGGATGAAAGTTGTGGGCAATCAAGTTCTGTAATTTGTTTCTGCCTACTGAAGAAAAAGGGCATATGTTTCTACAGAAGTTTTTAACTTCCCATTGTTTTGATTTTTATTTAACATACAAACTTTAAAGGAATAATTTTATTTTGGAACAAACACAGATAAAAACATGACAGCAGACTATTTGGCATAAAATACATTGTCAAGAATGCACACAGTCGCAGAATTTCTGTTTGTGAAGTACATGACACTGTTTAGAACCTGAGCTTCAGTGTTTCAGATCATAAACTGATGATTTTACTGCATTTGATAGAATATTTATAATTTCAGAGTAGACATTCATAGGTGGTGAGGAAGAACATGTTCTCCCAGATTATTTGGCTGAAGATGAGGTTGAAAAACAAGTCTGGGGTAAAGGGGGACTAAGTAATTTGCTTAGAAAGTTGTTGCCAAGCTGTGACCTACACAGCTGTTTGTTTGAGAACTTTTGCCCATACTGTAATTTCAGAGATGATAAATGTGAAGCAATTAGCACTGATTCATGCTTGTAAGTGCTACTTGAGAGTTCAGTCGAGGAACTGTGCCTTTGTATGATTTTGTGTAAGTGGTGCTTCAGCATATTTAATAAGGTCAGTTATAATACATGTTTGAAAACTGCATAAATGCAATCAGGAAAACATTTCTGATTGCATGAATAATAGCTGTTGCATATGCTTAAAATGCAGTAAATTATAATGGGATATAAATTGAGCTCTAGAGACATTTTTACATTAATAGACTTAAAATCTCATGTATTTTGACTAAGTGTTCTGATTAAGCAGGCATTTGAAGAGAGCGAGGAGGGAATACCCCGTTGCTGAAGAAAAGGCAGTTGCAGATTTCACAGAACCAATTTCTAACCTGAGCTGATGACACAGACTAGGATGGATGGGTTTTGTTCAGGTAAAGTGTAGGTTGTGCTTAGAGAAACTGTTTTATGGAGAGGTTTTAAATCAAAGTACAATAGGGCTGGCAAGACGTTAAAGTTATTTGGCTGACCCTTTTGCTCCAATACCTATGCTTTTCCTGGCAAATATTTATTGAGTCTGTTAATATACTGAATATTCCTACTGTCTGTTGTTCCACAGCTTGCACATGAGCTTTGTTCTTCTTGACTTAAATAAGATTTTCTAGTCTCGAGTCAGAATATTTCTGCTGAAATTCGATGTGATTGTTTCTTGTCCTATTTATAAGAATATAAAGAATAGATACTTCCCTCTGCATTAATCTTTTGGGGACTGTTTCTTATCTTACCTGCAGACTGCATGTGTTGAGGTTGAGAGGGCACAGTATCCAATTTTCTCCATTTCCAAAGTCACTGTGAGTTTCTCTCACTGCTGTTCATTTGGTGGCTGTTTCCATGATACTGTTATATTCCCCAGTTTCACTCCTGGGGCGAGTTCAAAGGGCCATTGCAGAATTCAGTGTCCATCAACAAGTTAGTATTTCTGGTTTCTGGTTCACTTACATTTCCTTCCATTTAAAACTGCCTGTTAATTGTGTTCCCCATATTCTTTTGATATGCAGAAGAAATGGGAAATTTATGTGAAAACTGTTTCGAGGTGTTTTGCTGCATTTAAAAAATAGAAAGAAAAGACAATACTGAAGTTTCTTGAGTCTTAATGAATTTTGGGGAAAAAGTCTGTAGGACCTGAAGGACCAGTGTGTTAGGTGAGAAGAATGTAGGGATGAGGATGATGAATGTGGTTTCATAGACAGATGAGAGTTTAAGGAACTCTGGAGAGCAATCGGCTTTGTGCTTAGCCTCTAAAGAGAGGAAAATTGCATTGACTGAGACTGAAACTCTCTTGGGTTTCTCATTCAATTCCACCCTTGTACTCCCTGGGCCAATAAACAGATAAAGAAGAACTAATAAAAAAAAAAATCAGGTTAAAGAGAGAATCTGTAGCTGCTACTGCAGCTGCAGTTAAATCCTTTCCTTGCATCACAGATTGCTCCCAAATAAAATCATTCACTCTAAGGCTATTGAAAAGACAAAAGCTTCTGCTTTTTAATCGTTGCCTGCTGAAGGCATTGACCTTTGGCTGTGCTGAGGCAGGAGGGCTGTGAAGAAAAATGCAGATAGGAAATAAGTTTGCCTTCATTTTGAGGCCTGTTCCCTTCCTCCGTGCAGGACAGAGCTGCCAGCAGTTTTCTCAGAGCCACTCAGGTGGCTCTGGGTCTCTTTGCAACCACCTCAGGTTACAGATGGTGTCGGCAGTTTTTCAGGTGCTGATTCTCTTCCTAAAGGCCTCCTCTGCCCTCTGTTAGCAGAATTGTACCTTCCCTGCCTGCTCTGTAAAACATGAGGAGATCTTAGCTGATTTCTGGTTGTTTGCATTTACACAGTTATGGCTCTGACCCACTTTCTGCCCTTTGCTGAGTTAAAAACATACATTGGCTTAAGAAAAAAAAACCAAACCAACAAAAAAATCCCTTATTGCAAACTGGCAATTATACACATATATCTAAGGGCAAATAAAGCTTTGTATTTTGCTGTTTTTTAAAATTCTTATATTAAATTGCATGGCTACAAACCTTTGCTTTGCTTCCTGTATTTTCCCATGCTACAGTATGATGGCAAATCAAAATGTAACAGAAGAAAGTTAATTAAAATGGAAACCTTTAAGTTGGAATGAGTTTTGAGTTAGGCTTCTAAATGTTGCAGTGTGTGTTTGGTACAGCAGTTCCCGGGGGTACGTGCAGCTCACTTCATTCCGTGGACAGCTTAAATGTTATGAGGTCTGGCAGTTCTTTATTTCACTGCTGATTAGATGACCTATGAGCAGGGTAGCACGTCACCCTTGCATTGGAGAAGAATTGGCACTGCCTGTGCAGTTGGATTCAATTGTTGGGATGCATGACTGTCTGCTTCCAAATGCTTGACAGAGATTAATAAAGTGCAGAGTTTCTTAAAGAGAATCAATGGCAAGATGGCAGATGCTATTTTCTTTGTCTTTTTTTTTTCTTGGGGGGTAGCGTGGGGGAAGTTGCATTTTCAACGTAACAAACATCATAAAAGCTTGGGAACAGCTGACCTGGGATTCTGAGGATCAGGTTCATCCCATGGGCCTACTGTTATATATGAGTTGCATTTGCTAAAAAGTAGGAAGGTGTTTGGTTTGGGTTTTTTTAAATTTCCTGTTAACATTTCAATGCAAGTTTGGGTGTGATGTTACTTTTGGGAAGGTTTTTTCTTGTGCAAATGTGTCCTTAGATTGAAAACTGTATGGGGAAAAAATGAGAGACCTAGCACCTTCAACAAAGTAGTTTCCCCAAAGCCCCTCTGAAAACCCAACTCACTTTTCAAACTCTGTTTCAGCTGTTCTAAATTTTTAGACCTACAAGACAGTCATGCTATTCAGTGCTTTTATAGAACAAAAATAAAATCCCACCATTACCAAAAATAGAAGCTATTGATATGTCAAAAGGTGTTAATGTAAACCACCTACATGTACTTCATTTGGTCTGTTTTAATTCTTCTCACTTTTCTCCTACTCCCCCACCATTTTCCAAGAGTTACAGGGGGTGTGTATTCCTTGCAACTCAAGTCCTGATGTGGCCAAGAAAAAGAGGACAGACAGCACATCTTTCTGAAATGGACCTAGTGGGCCAATTTCCTATAGAGTTATGTGCTCACTTAATAAAGAAAGTGTTCATTTTAAACATCAACCATTTCCCCAACAAGTATTTCTTATATATCTCTTACTGAAGACTCCTGAGTGAATTAAGTTTCCGTAACCTTCCTTTGAGACCAACTGGCTTGTGAGAGAATTTTTTCTGACTACAGTTCCAGAATCAATACCTGAAAAAGCAGTCCTGTATTTTCCTGTTCTGTGGACTTGGAGGTCATTTAGTTCTTTCTGTGGTATCACTGAGTGCCTATTAAGTTGGAGTTCAAGGTAGCTAGATAGGAGGCAAGAGATAAAGGAAAAATGTGTTTTAAATGCTTGATCTACCCTGGCAAATTTTCTTGAAAAAGATCTGCAGAGGCATAACACATTCTGATTGGTGGGTGTCTGCTGAAAGCAAATGGAAGGAAACCCTTTTCATCACTTGCAGATAAATTTAGCTATGCCATAAAAACATACTGTAGTGGGGGAAAGACAGAATATATGGTGAGAAGTTGAAAGACTATTACGGAAAAAAATCATTCTAATCTAAAGAGCACAAAGGAAAGACAGTTTTGTGAAGGTTTCCAACATTAGGTTACACTTTTCATTTCTCTTATCGGTGTGGCATGTAGGGAGTGTATTAAATAAAACATATCTTATTATGGATTTTAACTGTTGGGTAAGAAAAAAGGATTATTTTTCATTTGGGTCAACATACGGAATTATTTCTGCTTTTGCTAACAGCTCAAATGGCTTCTGTAAAAATTTTGCCATCAAAATTTGCTGCATATATAAATAGAAAAAGCTTATATGGAAGACTGAATCCAAGTGATTAAATGGCAAATTGTCTTGCCTTTTTCTAATAATGGAATAAGCTAGAGGCTTCAGAAAATGAAGGGAAAAAATCAGGTTTTAACTCCTTTTGTGAGTAACTGCCTTTCTAAACTTTATCTTAGTTTTTTACATTTCCCTCTTGAAAAACACAAGTTGGTTTAACCCAGAATCTTCTCATGGGAAGGTATCTGTTTCCACAGCACTGTTATCAGAACAGGATGGAGTTTGATCTCAAGCTGTATTGAGGAAGAGACAGATGAGAGAAGAACAATGATTGGTATCAGCTCAGGTACTTCATGTCTACCTGCAGTCCTTCATCTGACTCATTAGGGTAAAGGATCCAGGCTGTTTCACCAGAACCTTCTCAGTGGAAGTTCAAGTCTAGGCAGTTCCATGCTTTTTATTTTGTGTGTGTAAATCTGCCTCTCTGCAGCCCACCAGGCTGTGGTGATGGTCCAGTCAAGGTGTTTGTCTTTGCCCCTCCAACAGAACTGGATCTGGTCTGGGGGAGAGAACAGGTGGGGCTGGAGGAACAGAGCTGCCCAAGCAAATATTGCCATATAAAGAAACCTCTCTCAAGTTGGGCCCTAAATGCCAAAGGTCTTTCTTCTTGCAAAGAACTGAACTCAACACTGCTGCCCATGCAGTAATAAACTACTTCATAAACTTGGTCCCCTCTGGCTTGGAGATTCTCAAGGGAGAGTGGCTCTCAGAGATGGATTGATGAATTTTCACCTATGTCAAAATACATTCTTCCTCTAGCCATTTTATTCTAGTGAATTTTAATGTGAATATAGAAATATGTTTTTTCTCTTCTCATTTTGTCAAAATCCTGTTTCATGTGGGCTTTTGGTGAAAATAAAAATAAATTAGTTATTTACTAGAAATGTCAAAGGAAGAAAGATCACAAAGTATTGAAAAAACCGGGTCAGCTTTGGACCTTTAGGAATAAAAACAGGCTTTAAAGTTCTCAAATGCTGTCACAAAGTTTTGCAGCCATTTTGGCTCTTCAGAAGTCTTAATACTCTACTCTTACCAGTTGCTACAGTTTTTTCAGCTCCATTATGAAAGCTCACGGCGGCCAAGGGATGAATGATTTTGCAAGAAGGTCGTCCATCAACTTGTTCTTCACTGTCTGTAATTAAGCTGAGAGCACAGTGGGAGGCTCATCTTCATACTCTGACCTTCCTGCAAGAAGGGAAGTTATAAAATACCAGAGCAAAGTTTCTTCCCTAGTGTAATCAAGTCTCTGAGATGAGGCTTACATACCTGCAGCTTCTTACCAGGACACGAGACAGAGCCCTAAACTGGCAGGTTCTTGTCCTTGTAATAGGATGAATACATAAAAAGTCACCTTTTGGCAGACAGATATATTTCAGTGATGTTTTTTATTTAGGATTTTGCTATCTCTCATTAGCAAAACCCATTAAGTTGGGCAAGAAGGTTTCTCGAAGATGGAATGGGGAGGTGGCATGGGGAGCTTCAGAGAATGGGACTAAACCCAGATTAGTAAAAGACCAACAAATGGGCAGAAAGCATATTAATGAAGTGCATAGACAAGACTGAGCAGGGAAAAATGGGTATACAACTAAAGCTGTCAACAGTGAATAGAAACTGAGAAAGTAAAAACCATATAGAAAATAACAAATGGAGAGCCTTCTATAAACATCCAACCAATATGTGTGGAAAAAGCAATTCAAGAAAACACAGGCAGGTTGTTAGATAAGACACAGTAGTGGCAGTGGGAAGCAAGTGAAGCAGAAGAAATGCAGAGTAACAGATTTAGAATTTCAAGGGTAGATATAACTCCGTAATTACAGTGTAGATAGGGTTGCTCTAAGTTGGTTTCTGGTTTACCCATCTTCCATAGTGAATTAAATTCTTGTTCTTAAACATTTTCACATCTAAGGGCATATTATATGGTTCTTCCTTGAATTGTGTGCACTGAACCACACAGTGCATTGTCCTTCAGGATTTTCAAAGTAATCAGAATCAAGTCCTTATGACTAGAACCAAATGATGACAAGTTTCTGAAGGAGTAAAAAAGCAGATCCTGCTGGGGTGGCAACCACATGACTCAGTGGATACAAGAGAAATCCTTTTCTCCCAGCAGAGAGGGAGGTTGCTAGGCTGATGAATGTCCCTGTGCGCTGTGTGTTGTCTGGCTCTGTGTCCCAGCTGTGTCTGGGGTCCCTGACCCTCACCTTGCTCATGCTACAGGGATGGACAGGAGTCTTGCTCTGTCTTGGTGTGTGTGCATTCTGAAATGGAGTTGTCTGATGCTTGACTCTTTTATGCTTTGAAGAGATGGAAATCTACTGCTAACAATTACCTTTCCTTGTTAAGATTTAGGGATACTGAGCTGTCGAAGATTTTTGTACAAGGTTATTTTTTGTGAGGTTATAACACACTTTAATAGGTTGCAATTGTTTTAACCAGAGGCTGTAAATATTAGAGAGAATTACATATGCTGTAGCTTTTGCAGGCTGTTAAACAAAATTATAGGAGGAAGAGGAGGTAAGAGAATGCCTCCATGGGAGATGCATATTCTGGGTGAACAGCCTAATGGGAGGACAGGACTGGGATGTGTGGGTTGTTTCCTCAGCTATGGTGTTGGGCCTGCTGGGTGACCTTGTCAAATATGTTCCCAACTTTGTACCTTGCTTTCCTTATTTGTGCAGCTATAGCAGCTTCACTCACCCTGCAGTTCCCATCTAGGGCTGGAACACCCTGTCCTGCTGCTCACATTGCTGGAGTGTTCCTGGGGCCTTGATGTGCTGTCTCCTGCTGGCATTTCCTTTACCCAACAGTTGTTATTGGGGAATTTTTTTTTTTTTTCTTAAGACAAATGATGCTAGATATGTCCCAGTTTGCAAATTGGCTAGACAACAGTCACTACTTATTTTTAGTAAAGGTCTGGATCTGCAACTTAAGTGCCAACATATATAGACAAACACCTATCAGGATTTCAAAACATAACCTATATTTCCAAACAGTCACAGAAGCTTTCTCCATCTGTTTCCAGTTCCCTACCCATTTATTAAATCCAGTTAATGAATTCAGTTTTATTTAAGAAATTGATACAAATTTGGTAGTGGTGTTCTTTTTTTGGATTGTGATAACTAAATGTATGCATCTCTCAGCACCTAACATTCAGTTTAAAAATTGGGCCCAAATAAAACAGATTTCTGATGCAATACTTAAGGGCAAGAAACTGAGGGGACAGAACAGAAACCAAAGCATTCTGAGGCCCTAAAGCACAATAGAAGGAATGATATAAAATACATACTTAGCATATTTGTTCTGAAATATTTTATTGAATAAATGTCAAGAAAGCAGATAGTAGATAGATTCCAGAACCCATTGTCTTCCTTCCCATTATTTTCCTACCCTTTTTTTCTTGCCTTTTTATTTGGAATAAACAGCCATGTCCTATATATAAATATCTGAAACAGTTTTTATAACAAGAGTGGACAGATTGATAGAAGGTGCATTCCTTGGAGAGTATCTGACTGGTGTTCCCTTGCAGCCGTTAGCAATATTTGTCACTCACATGATAAACCCGTTCACTGGCGGTTGGTCGAGAATACTTGACACTATTTTAATAAACATTGTATATTTCCCCTGTGTTGAAGTGGAAGGGCACCTGAGAGTGGTGCCAATGTGCCACTTAGAGTAATATAGTGATGGACTACCGAGCCAGTCTGATTCACTTTGAAGAAGCCAAAGCACTTATTTCTCTGAGGGTTGGCTGCTTATTCATACTGATGAAGTGTAAACAAATAGAAATGAAAAAAAAAAAAAGCAGTGAAAGAATAATTATACTATTTTTTTTGTTAGATTTTTCATACGATTTTAAAAGAAAAAAAAAAAAAAGATGACAAAAAACCTGAAAAGTGGCATGGCTTTCTTGCCAAGTAGAATATTAATAAAAGGAGGTAAATAGTATTGAAATCAAGTCTTCATCTTTAAATTTAACCTCTGGAAATGGCATGTCCATTATTTTGTGTATTACGCTTACTGTGAAGCCTAGTTAATAAATATAAACCCATATGTTTCTGTAGCCTCTGTCTAGGAACCAGGCTGATTGTAAAAAAGAGATGGGTTTTCAGTCTGATACAGACATAAAATCCCTGTTTTCTATTTCTGTGGCAACAGAGATTCATGTTGAATTAAAATGACCAAGTAAACATAGCTTGAGCAAGGAATTTAGCCTAATCTGTGGTATTTACTTGGCATAAGGGAATAGCTGATATCCTGATGACATAAGCAGGGCAAAGCCAGCAATCTGAGCTCTATTTTACCCGTGTAATAACACATACCATTAAATTTGGTGGCTTTACTTGGGATTTACTGTAGAATGAGATTGTAAATCTTCTAAAGAAGTGCAAATAGACACAATGTTTTATTTGGAGCCTACAGAGCTAAACTTTTTCTAGGGAACATTGAGATCCACTGTCCTCAGTACAGATGAGGAGAAATAAATAGATGATGGGAGGTTGAATGTGGAAGGGAGCAGGACTGGAATACTTCAGTGAAAAGAGGACAAGTTGGGGAAGGAGCCCCTTGGAAAATTCAGGGTGAGAGGGGATTTTTGCTGAAAGTTGGGGCTTTGATAGCAGCTTCTCAACAGGCCCATGGTGTGTGTGCTCTGTATTGTGCACAGACCATGTGGGAGAGCTGTGTTTGAATATCTGGTACCAAATTTGATGTGCTGTGTTTTCCCTCCTCAGGGCAGTGCAGAAAGCTCTTGTGCTTGCTGCAGTTTCCACAGTGCTGTTTTGCTTCTTGTCTTATAAAACAGTGGTCAGAAAAGTGAGCATTTCACTTTTCTGACCTAGTGGTGTGGCCTTACTTTGGGTTAGCTCTTAGTGATGTGTGAAAGAAGTAACTGGGTAGACAAAGTGACAGTTTCAGAGCAATGATTGATGCAGAGAGTGTAATGTGGCACCAACAGGAGGTATGCCTGGCTCCTAAGCAGATAAGGAGAAAGAAAGGCTGGCTGGGAATTACTGCTGCTTTTTAAATTTTATTTTTTCTTAAGTTGCAAGATATTCTGTGCTTTTCTTGATACTATTTCCACAACTAACAGATAAAGTAAGGCACTGTATGTCTTAGATCTACCCATTTTTGTCCTACCAAGAAAGTAGAGGCTTGTATCATGCAGTCACCATGGCTTCAAGTCACGATAGCTGAGTCCTCCCAGCTGAAATTGCTTGACAAGCCTCTGATGCTGTGTTTAATCCTAGCTTTATTTTAATCATGACTGTGCATTCTACATTTCTGAGACACGATAATAAATGTGCAGAAAGCTTGAGAAGAAGTCTCTTCAAGGCTCTATGGCTTTTGGCCACTGATACACAACAAAGAAAGAGAAGAGCACAGTGCCTGTGTCTGAGCCTGGGGAGGGCTCTGGCATCATGGGGTGAGTCCCACACTGATGTTGCTGCAAGGGACCCTCAAATGCGAGCTGACAGCTCCCCTTGTGTGAGTGTTCCTAGCAGAGGCACGGGAGGCTGCACTCTGCACCCTGATGTGCCGCCCAGCTCACTGAGACTGGCGTTCAGGCCAGTCTGCCTGAGCAGAAACAGCTGACATAGGTATGGCCTGTCATCTTCACAACATCACATCTTGAGGGGAAAAAGCAAGCTGGCTTTCACTAACCTGAGTTACCAGAATTTTTTTTTAGGTTTTTGGATGAAAGGTTAGGTTTTCTTCCTTGAGGTTTCTTATAATTTAATGTTCTATTAAAAAATGATTTCTTTCCCTACAAAATTGGAGGGAGGTGAGGGCAGGTACAGACTTAGGATGGTGTAGAGAGAGTAACTGGATTGGCCAGAAGCTGAAAAATACAGCTATGACACAGCAATGAAAAAAGCAAATCTGTCTTTGAATACTACACAAACTATGGAGTAATGAAACCTACCTACTGCACGTGATGAGTCTTTGGATTATGATTTAATAATAATAGAAGCAAATGTATTTCCAGACCACTGTAGGAAATTCAGAGATCTGGTTAAGTCAGGTACCTTGAGATGAGCCCACAGGTGTTTGGATGTTTATCTGAAGGGCATTAGGTTACTAACTCTTTTGGCATCACAATTAGCATTTCCAACAAGTAGTTAATTCCAGAGATCAAGGATTGCTCCAGAGGTTGAAAGTAAATTGTAATGTTTTCTTAGTATATAACTCCTACTAAGTGCCACCATCTGATGCTGAAGGGTGTGACATCACCTCTATTTTAAACACTTTGGGAGAGGGAAATGCTGCTTTTGAACACAACCTTTAAAAGGCCATGTGGTGTGCAAGGAAGTTACTTGAAAGTCAACTTAAAGAATAATTGCCGAGGTGACTCTGAGAGCTGCCATTAAACAAAAGGATGAGCACAAAGCAATAAACTATTTGGATCCAAAAGCTTCCATGAATCTGTCTCCTTTTAAAGCAGCTATTGATCTTCACCATGAGTCGAGGCAATCCGTCACTCTCTGACAGTCACACGTACGCATGCGAGCAGTGATCGTATGGGGCGTCCAGTTCCCCAGAGAAACATCCCTTTTTGGGTGTAGGGGGTTTGGTGATTTTGTTACATTTATTTAGTTTCCCAAATACGATCTTTTAAAAAATATTTTCACCGCACAGATGTTTTATAGGCACTTTTTGTTCTTTAAAACTGTGCAATCTAAGGCATGGCTGGGAGGCTATTTTAAAAGATTGAATTTTAGGAAGGTTATCGAAGTCTTAAATGCTTAACTGCTTTATTTCAATTCGATTATATTGATATCACTGGTCTTATCAATTGGCCAAGTCAGAGTTATTTGCTTTTAAGAAAGATTTAAACATTATTTGCTCTATTGTCCTTCAGAATACATCTATATTCTATGTTGATGCATTCTCACATTGTGGGAGCAACAGACAATTAATTGTTCACTCAAATCATTTGAGCTAAAGACATTTTGTTTTGCAAGCATCCATTAAAAAAAAAAATCCACCCACCAGAAAAACACTGGGGTTAAGGATTAGGATTGTGGTTTCACTCAAGTGTAATCCCTTTAGCTGGGAATGTGTTCTTTGACTATGCAGACAAACTGGAGCAGGATGTATCTAACAATTACCTGAAAACCGTGTTATATCCATAATGCAGTTATATATCCATATAACTTATATCCTTATGGTTATTCCGTATCTCCATACTGCTGTGCTTGTGGTAGAATAGGTCTCCATTTACTATTATTTTTTTAATTGGCAAAATGAAGACTTTTTGGGGTTGGAAAGCTTGTATATACCTTGGGAGCATTGATAAATTAAATATTTACTGCAGTATATTTAATATGAGAAGAATGGTTCTCTTCCTGTGATGTTGTTTCAGGCAGGAGTCTGATTTTTCATTTTTGTCATTAAGAATAGTGACTTGACTCAGAGAAAATGTGTTTGGAAGAAAGAGTGATCAGAAAACACTGAGAACACCACCTTGTTTCTGCAAACTGTTTTGCACTTCAAGAAGAAATATTTTGAGGCTATTTTGTTTTCCATGAACTATAAATTATGGAGTCATAACACATTGAAAGGTTTCGTGCATAGTTATTTGCACTGAAATCTTGACTTCCTGTAGGTCAAAGATAAAAACAAATTTTTAAAATGAATGTCTAATACATCTATGGCTTTGTTTCAAATCATGGAGTCATGGAATGCTTTGGGTTGAAAGGGATCTTAAAGCTCATCTGGTTCCAATCCCCTGCCATGGGTAGGGACACCTTCCACTGAATGAGTTAGTCCCTGTTTTTCAAGAGGTGTCTGAGTAAAAATAATTCATTTTATGAAATGATTCCTTAGACCATAAAATAAACTTTTCGTTTTTATAGGACCTTTTTTTCTTTGTGTGTGAATGAGATTTTGAGGTTTTCCTTAGATCTAGAATCACTTGAGAAGCACAGGGCATTTGTAATATGTTGCATTGTCACTCTGAAGCTTCTGAAATTTCTGATCTTGAAATTCACAAGAGTTCTGAACGTATTTTTATTCCTTATGTGTAAGAAACACATGAGACAGACTCAAGGAAACGATAATTAATTTTGCTGTGCTGTTAATATTAAAGCAGCACAATTCTAACAGTTCTTCCAGTACTGGAATCTATGGACAAACATTTGGAACTTTTAATACTTTGGGAACTTTAAGATAGCAAAGGATGTACATTCCCTAAATCTTAGCTGGCATAAATGTAGAATTTGGTCATCAGACACTGTTTGTGGGAGAGATTCCAAGCCCCAATAGCATTCTGAGAGGGGATGCGGGGATAAGTAATTGCTCATTTTGCAGCACTTTTAGGGGTTATTCTCAAAGCTGTGTTTTGTATTTTCGTGTTTCGCAAAACAACTGTCAAGGAAAGATCCACATCAATAAAATATACAATCAATGCTGACCTCAGGTCCCCTGGCTTCAATAAGACAGCCAGCTACAAACTGTTCTAATTGAACTCCTGACACCCAAAGTATGCTGATAAGATTGGTGTTGCCTTCTGCTGAAGGATGATAAATCATCTGGGTGAAATCTCAGTTCATTTAAACAAAGTCATATACAGGATTGAATTTTATTTCCTGGGAGAAAAGGGGTGTATCAGTAAGAGTGGACTTCTAGCCGGAAGGATCATCCTTTGGGCTGTAAAATAGTTTTTCAAAGGAAAAGCCTTGGAGAATTTGAAGTACAGGGTGAAATTCTATGGGAGGCTCTGGTGAGGCAGGTTACTGTCTCTAATAATTGTATTCTGTGCAGGACAGTTGTACCCCCACGGAATGTAGCAAAAACATAATAGAGGGTACTTTCAGAATGGAGTTCAAGGCCTTTCATTTTGCATTTTTCCTGTTGGTTTTTTTTTAATAATTTAAATGAAATGTATTAGAGTTTTGTCTTGTGGAATTCCATTTAATGTGCCAGACCCTTTAATATAGAAATGTTAAAAGCTGGACCCTTGGAACAGTGCTGTGTTAGAGCTGATCTTCAGATTTGATCCAAGAGGAGATCCAGCATAGGACCCAAATGCACTGTGGGATATCCTCAGTCTACAGCTCCCAAGAGACAGCTAAAAGGCAGGAGTTTGGGAAGGACATGAGGCAAATCCACTGTAAGCAGCAGCAGAGAGGGCCAGAGGTCCCAGCATGTAATTCCTGATGGGGAAAAATCTGTTCAACTCTTTAATCCCATTTCACAGGATTAGAGGTCATTATTTTAAATAATTTAAATTTACATTTAATTTTAAAGCTCTTGAAAAGGAGATTTAGCAACAGAATTGGATAAGGTGCTCTATATTAATGTTTGAATTCTAGAGGCATCTGGGAAGAGGGTGAAACATTCCTTCCTGTGCTGACCTAACAAAGGGGCTCAAACCCATCCCTGTATTTACTGTCTGACTCTTGCTGGGAGTTGTTCTTCTCTTGGAGCTTTCTTGCTGTATAATTCAGAATTGATTGACGCAAAAATAGTGGGCAGGAGAGGCCATAAATCTAACCCTCTGTAGGAGAAGATGAGTGTATTTTTTAGAAAGAGGACCAAGGAAATGCAGTGAACGTGCCCAGCGCGCCTGCCCACATCTGCCGTGCAGAATGTGGGGTGGGAAATGCACCATTTGTGTCTGGTGTGACACAGGTGTGACGTGTCCTGGAGTGTCCCTGTCCCCATGCTCAGTGCTTTGGGAAAACATTAAGATTCAGGAGTGTAATAGGCACATTTACACATCCTGAAGCAAATCCAATTCTGAAGATGTTTCAGCGCACCAGGACAGGGCCCTGTGCTCCTGACCCAAACGAGGACAGCAGGATGCTCTAACACAGGGAGGCTCTCACTGACTCAGAGCAGGGTTTGTTCATTTTGTGCGAGGGCACAGCAGAGAGTGAAATTCAGGGTAAGCCTTCATTTGGGATATTTCAGACAACATTGGCGTTAACTCCTTCATCTAGGATTCAAGACTGTGCACTGAGATTTTTTGATCAGAAGATCCCCCACAACAAAATAGCAAGATGTGCAACTTCAGATGTATCATGTCACATGAACAGCTGAGTGCTCCAATTCTAATATCCAAACTTAGATTTTTAAAGCTGTTTTTATTTATTTACTTATTTGTCTAAAAATTTGAGGAAAACTTTATTTTACCCGAATCTCCCATTTTCATCCCATAACAGCAGGAGCTGAGCAAGATAGATGGGCTCCCTTGAGAGCAAACAAACCAATAGCTCCTCATAAATTGAAAATAAGGATATAGTGGCCAAGACAAAACTCACCTCATCACTGAAACTTTCATTTCTTGAACCAGTCCTTTGTTACAGTCTCTTGGGAGGAATATCATTATGGAAGAAAAAGATTTTGTTGGGGTTTTCAACATTTTTTGACCCTTTGACATAACATTTCAAGTCCTAACTTAAAAGCTGTGAAAGAGTCACAGAGTCATTTCTATATGCACTGTACTCCTAAGTGTGGGCTCTGCTCTTAGACTGAGAGATGAAGAAATTTATAAATGCAGATGGTCTAACACAATAAAATATTAACTTTAGCACATACCTTAATACATTAGTTATGTATTACATGTATCCTTAATGCATTTAGTACATTAATATATTAAATTGCATTAACCAGGATAACAATAACTTGAAGCAGTTCTTCATATAACTTATTACTTAAAACTCTGGATGATGCTATTAATTTTGATTAGATGTCTGTACATGCAAGGTATTGTGGAGGAAATAAATCCATTTTGAAGACGGAAATAGCCCTTACTTAAATACAGATTGTGTGACTGTTGTCTCATAGTGTGTATTAAGTACTATTTTTCTGTTCCATCCCAGTTTTACCCCCATTCTCTATGAGCTGCACAGATGAACAGCAAACTGTGACATTGCTCTCCTAATCATAGAACTGCATGTTTCTGCACTGTGTTTTGGGCAAATATTTTATGCAGCAGTATTTTCATTTCTTCCAGTAAAGTCTTTCAGACTATTTAACCAGAAATCAAACATTTTCGGGGTTAGTGTTTAAAAGCAGAGAATGCATTTACGCAAAGATTTGCTGTGCCCTCCTAAAATCTTTCACCTAGTTATGGACATTTAATCTTCATATCCCCAGATGGTGAGGAGATGCCTTGTGATGTATTTTATGCTGTGTGCTCTCTGACTCCTTGGTTAACACTGTTAAACTTCCAACAAAAATGTGTGAATATTAATGAAACCCCATGTTACGGTCTGTTTGGGCTGTCTGCCAACTTATCTATCTAGCTGGCAATAGAAAAAGTATCTGCCCGGCCTTTTGAATTAATCAATATTTAAGTATCTTCTGCAAACTAGAAAAATTTCAACAGGAAAATAAACAATTAATTCCAAGGCAAAGCAGGGATCTGCAACCAGTCAGAGAACGCCTTTAACCCCCAGTGAATACACCTGCTCTTGTGGAATGACCCTTATCTTTGCTTCAGCTACCCAGGCAAGCTCAACACTCCTGCAATCTTAGTTACTGGCATAATTATCATGATGTAATTTTGGGATTTGGTTTGATTTTTTAACTAGAATTTTGCTCAGGGTTAATTGTGTTTTGCTTTTGAGTAGTTCTGGGATATGGAAATGCGGGAAAAATCGATCCCTTAGTGGCTGCTTTGAAATGCTGTCTCCTACTTAAATTTTATATTCTTTAATAAAACCCAACAAAATCCCAAAATATCATGTTTTTAGTTTCTTCTGCTTTCAAGAATTCCTAAACAACATGGCTTCTTGACTGATCAATGGCAAGAATTCAGTTCATATACCCAAAGTAAGACAATATTTAAATCACATTTTCTAATATGAAAATTATTCCTATAATGAAATAACTTTTCAGAGCAGTTTTGGCGCTGCTGCTCTGTGCTGCTATCACTACCTGCAGCAGCTCAGTGGCAGTGTCTAGAACTGATGCAGTATTTCTGTGCCATCACAGCCATTCCTCACTTAGCGCTGTGGCAGCGTGAATGAGAAATAGACACACAATAGCAGGCCTGTCAAGGGATAACCTTTGCCTTCAGCAAAATCTTAGCATCATTTGGTCAAGAGTCTTCCCTGGCTGAGTGTTTTGAGTACTGACCTGAGGAATCCTCCTTCACAGGGGTGTGAGACATTGATTACCATGTGTCAGGGTAACACAGGAGACTTAGGCTGGCTTTTCCCCAGCTATGATAATCATATTTTCTTCAGAGAATATCTGCAGAGTAAATTATCTTCTTCCTGAAGTGTAACAAAAATGCTGCATTGACTCCAGTGAGGGCCATATGAGTAGTCAGAATTAAATCCTAAAATACTTCGTAAAATTTTAAGTATTTGTAAGATATAGGGCTTCCTAGAAGCTTGCCACTTTTTTGTCTTTTTGTTTGTTTGTTTGTTTGGATTGGTTTGGTTTTGTTTTGTTTTATTGGGTTTTTTTAACTGTGGCAAGTGAGCTAATTGGTCACAGAGTGAGGAACAGTCGTACAGTTCTATCCGGCTTGTTCATCTTGCTTGCATCCCTTGTCAGCTGTGGGCCAAATGCCAAAATCTTAGACTCACAGGTTTGGAATTGGAGAAAATAGATAATTCTGCAGTGTCTGCACTGATAGCTAGGTTGGAATAAGCAAATATTCACTGAACAGCAAACTAGCGAGGCTTGGTTTCCTACAGATTTGTGCCATGTGAAAGCTTTTCCAGCTTTCACAGAGCATCAGGCACATGAATAATATATGTGTTCATAGCACAGCCTCCCCCTTAGTATTCTATTAGAGACAGACAGAAAAGCTCTCTTCCCATCCATTGCTCCTGTTGGGATATAGTTATATGTGAGGCCCCTGCTCTTTCACCACACTGATTTCAAATCAGTCTCTGTATTCAGAGCTTGGTGGCTCCTGCACAAACCCAAGGACAGAGAGAATCTTTAAACACCATATCCTTAGGAAACTATACTAAAACCTTTGTGAAGCTATGAAAAATGAGGGAGGTTTAGATCAGATATTAGGGAAAAGTTTTCACTGAAAGGATTGTCAAACATTGAAACAAGCTTCCCAGGACAGTGGTGGAGTCATTGTCCCCGGAGGGATTTAAAAGATGTGTAGATGTGACACTTGGGGACGTGGTTTAGTGGTGGCCTTGGCAGAGCTGGGTTAACGGTTGGACTTTATGATTTTAGAGGGCTTTGATTCCCTGATTCTGTTCTAAATTTAAGTGTTGTAGAATGGGAGATCTGCAGTCCCAGCAGTGGCTGCACATGGTCTCTGGAGCTCCCATCACAGGATGGTGTTAAGCTGTGATAGGTTGACTGAAGAGCTGCAACAAAGTGCCCAAGTAAAACTGAGGTTGTCAAGTCCTTTCTAGTATTTCTCCTGAAATAATGGCCCTACCTACAAGGTTTTCTTCCTTCTTTGTTAGTTTATGGCCATGAAATTCTCCCACAGCTCAAGAACCTTTCTTTCCCACACACTTGCTGTCTTCTCAGCATCCTGCAGAACAACCTCCAGAAGCAGCCACTTAATGCAAATTGTATCTTACATCTGTCTCACCTGTTGAGTGGACTGAGAATGGCTTCGGTTCCAAGGAATTAGAGGAATAAGAACCTGCAAAAGCACCTTCATATATGCAGCTGACAATGCATATTGTTCCACTCTTTGTATCAACTATATCAAGTTTTATGTTTGTACCACTATTACTTTGGTACCATAATTGCATTGCATGAGTCTTCACTCTGGTGTTATTAATGGCTATCATATTGGCAAGTTAATTTGGATACAGTTATTTCCTTCTTCTAATACAAACAAGATTTGATTAATGAGAAACATTAGGAATATACAATGGGCCCATTATTGCAGTTGTGTGTTTGCCAGCGTGTATTGATGGCTGGAAGAGGCTTTGTTTTTTTTGGTTTTTTTTTTTGCTCATGCATGCATTTGTTTCACTTGCATTCAGTATTTTAAATAACAGAAAATGGCTAAAATAAGGAAGCAGAAGTAGAAAAAAGTGTTTAGAGCTGGTGATTAAGTCATGATGTGAGTCTGTTACACTCCAAGGTGTGTGCAGTGAATACGGACACTGTTAGAAAGCCTGGTTATTTCCATGGTTTTTTAGAAGTTCAGTGTTGTTCCTTTTCTGAATTTGTGCCAGTGTCAGTGATGGAATATTGATGTGATAAAAGGTATCAATGACAACATTAATATAAGTACAGAAATAGTTGTCGTGGCTGTTTATGGAAAGGCTGAATTACGAGAAATAAATGGATTGTGTATATCAAGGAGGGTATCTGGAGCTGAAGCTGTAATCTTTCCAGTTCAGCCCACCTTCACAGCTTTCTGGCAGTTAAATCAAACTGCACAACTTTTATGCTTGGTCTCTGCCCAACCTTCCTCCCACCACCAGATATCTGGGTTTGATTTGTAGAAGGGTGAAATATGCAGAAATCCTGTGGAAATACTTCAACTTTTGGGTTTTTTTGTTTTTTTGAACAAGAACATTGCTAACTTTGAATCTTGGCATAAAAATTGTCCTTAGGCTTTCAAAGAAGAGAAGGTAAGAACAGGCACTTGTGATATCCCTTTCCAGTGTTCTTGGTTGGAATCTTCAGTAATTTTACGAGTCTAATGAGGACTTGACCCTTTACAGCACTGTTACATGCTCTCTCTCAGCAAGCACTGAACAAACCATTATAAATATTTAGCAAAATAAGAAGTTGTGAATATGGAAAGTGGCAGGGATTCAGTGAATGTCACATCCCTGTGAATTTTCTGTACACCACATAGTCTTAAAAGTAGAACAATGATATTGTGTCCCTTTCTGCTCTGAATATAAGGATATTCCAATAGATGCTGACAGCTACTGCTCGGTAGCCAAACTGAGTGAGAACGTGAGGATCAAAGGTCCCTGTTCAGGAACACTTTCCAGAGGCTGCATGGTCACTCCAGTATGTTCCCTGCAGCACCAAGGCAAAAGTAGAATCAAATGTGCAGAGAAGAATAATAATATGTATGTAAATTCTAGGCAGTGTGAATTCATGTTGTGTTAAGGAGAATTAGAGAGAAATGCAGAGGGTCAGTTTCCTCAGTGTCTTCTGGTCAGTGACTGTAGTTTACAGATGCTTTGTACAATTTGAACAGCCAGATTTTTCTGATGAGTTTGGCCCTTTAAGGATATAGAAGTATTGTGCTGGGTGCTATTTTCTATGCAATAGTGAGTTCTTATTCATTTTAAGTCAAAACATAGTTTTAAGCAAAGAAAACACTGTTGTGATTCCAGTCCTCTTAGATGGAGAGGGAGCTGAATTCTTCTCTTCGTCCTTCCAGCTGTCCTCAGGCGTTTTGCAGAGGGCTCTGAGATCACCGCTTGGGTGTATCCTTGTAGCAAATGACAGAAATGCCTCTGTGCCTTGAAAAGTACCGAGAGTAGCTCAGTACTGCTCCGTGCCACCTGGGCTTGAGCCATTCTCAGCATCCTCAAAGGAGATCTCATTGATGAATGGGAATAGGAGGCAGAGAGCAGAGTTACCCCACCCAAAATTTTAATCAGTGCGGTTCCTGATCCAGGAGTACTCAGTTGTGTGATTGCTTGTGCTGAGACAGTGGAGCACTTGTACAGGGAAAAACAATGATAAAGAGGGTGGGGCTGGTTTTTTTTCCTGCGTATGCCAGGTTTGGGCAGCTGTGAAAATGTGTTCCTGCCAGTAAGAAATCAAGTTCCTTCCCATGCAATGTTGTCTTGCAGTGTCTTCAGCCCCATTCCTTGTAAATTAGATGGGACCCCCAGCTCTGAAGGAAGTAAACAGAATACAGCAGCAAGGCTCTTGCATACAGCTTTTAGAAGCACAAAGCATCATGAATAAAGAAGATGGAGGATTTATTCCAAAAGTTACAGCATATGGTTAATCCATTTCACCTCTGATGTTATCCAGGAATTAGGCTGTCAGTTTTGGCCAATCCATGGAGGTATTGATATTATGAGCATCATTCTGCTGTCTCGGTGCTTACATATGTGTTGTATATTGGGGAAGAAACATCTCTAATTTAATTAGTTCAATTTATGGCATGAATGAGTTCAGGAATTATTATACAGTGGGTGCTTACTTAAGAGAGACTTAATTATTCATTTCTGCATTTGGGTAACAGTAACGTTGCCTCACCAGAAATACATTCCTGTTAAGCTTATAACTATTAGTTTCTTTCACTGAGCTGAATAAAAGTCTGATGAAAGAAAAATCTGATGCAGACACAGTAAATTACTCTGCTCCCACCTCAAACTGAGATTGAGTTTTGAAATGATTAATGTGCTATAGATTTCTATAGCAGGTCAGAAGATGCAAAGAAAATGATCCCCTCATTCTCACCAGGACACAACAGCTCTAGTGTTTAATATGTTCATCCACGTTTTGTCTGTCTCAAGGATACGAATTTAGAAGCCACAAAGGCATTTATCTTCTGTGTAGAGAAGGGAGAGGATGACAATTAAATTACATAAGGGAAAGGCTAAGCCTCTGCAATTTGTATTTGATCTAAAAACAACTATTATCGAAGAAAAATGGATCAAGTTCTACTTTTGGTGATGTCGTTATTCCTCTGCAGTGTTAACTAGACAGCATGAGTGTGACTGAAGAACCTTCTTCTGGGTTTGTTTCATTGAGTGTCTACAACTTAATGTTACTGATTAAGAGAAAATCCTGAGAATTAAATGGGTGGTTATTGGGATAAAGAGACTGTTTTCTCCACACTTCAATTCATGATGTCTCTCCCCAGCTGTGTTGTGTGTGTTGTGGCAGCAGTTTCCATAAGAATTTGCTTAGATAGCCTAGATTTTGAAGCAGAATTAACTTTTCACTTCTAGATTAATGTGCTTCACTTCAGGATGTACCTGGGACATGTCCTGTCCTGGCAGAACTGGAACTGTTCTTGTGCCTGTGTGGCAGTGCCTCCACAGCAAACTGAGGTTTCTGTTCCTGCTGGGGCTTTTCTTTCTTCTACAAAGTGATTGTCTATAGGGGAAGTTGTTGTTCTGTAAGAACATCACAAAACTTCTGAGGTAGGTTATTCTGGTAAAAACAGCTGAGTAGGTTTTCCTGAACAATTAGTTGTGTTGTATGCAGACAGGACTTCAATTCTCTTGACAGACAGCTGCAAATGTGCTTTTGTAAATATTAGAGGAAACAATAACTGGTCTTTCTATTTCGCAAAATACCAAAGTTTAGTTTCTCAAGCCAAGATATATTAGGTTATCCAGGTAATGGTTATTTGTGCAGTTTTGTTGGAATGGTTAAAATTGTATGTCAGTCTCTGCCCCTGGAGCATGATCCTGTTTCTCATTAGCAATGATCCCACTCCCCCTGCCCAACTTGAATTGGGCATGAGCAAAAGTCTGAAAGTGAAATAAAGCTGTGTGCAAAGCATAACAGAACTCAAATAACAAGGAAAGCTGAAGTGGACTCGGCTTGAAAACCATTTCAAAGAGAATGCAGGACCCATTTGGAAAATCTATTTGCAAACAGCTCACCTGCTCACACATTCAAGCCCAGTCAGCGGCCGGGCTGCAGCAAAGCAGTGACTCTCCAGAGCTTCTGAGCTGTGTGTTCATGTCCAGGCTCGAGAGAGCTCCCACATCAGTATTGATTGTGCTGCCTGCTCCAAAATCCCTGGGTGTGTCCCAGGCCTGCGCCAGCCCAATCAGCCGCTATTGGACACACGGTGAGTGCCAGAGCTCAGTGGCCAGACTGTGGGGAAGAACTGTTAGTTTCTCTCCAGTCTTTTCTACAAAAGAAAGACATTTTCCATGACCAATACATGTTACAGGTACGTTTTCATTTTATCAAAAGATGCCATTTGTTATCTTTTTTTTTCCAAGAAAACATCCCCACAAACTCAGATTTTTATATGCTCCATTTTACATGTCTAGTTTTACCCAAAAAATAAATATAATGTTTCAAACACCAAAGCTAAGACAAATGCAGAACATATCAAAGGTATTTATCTGGGAAATACAATCTGCTAGCCTATTTTTCTTTCTTTTTTTGCTTTATACTAAAGGAAAAGATTTGTTCCTGAAAAAAATTTTGCACCACTTCATGGTGCACTCAGACACCTCAGAGTCAGTACATAAAAACAGCCTCAATTCACATACTTTCAAGGTTTAGTCACCTCTCCTCATCTGGATGTCAGAATTTCAGCAAATCTGTTCTGCAGGAATATTTAGCTGCATCTTGAGTGCTGCAGTGCAGTATATTCACTGTTCTGTCCCGCTTTATTTATTTAAACAAATTCTCTTTGCTTGCTTATGATACGCTAGTCATCATCAGAAATTATCTCTGTTTGTTGATCAAGAGTGGGTGCTCCAGAGAAAAGGGAACATGATGCTGTCACATTATTTTTGTTGGGAAATACATGTCTTAGTTGTTACCAGATGTGATACTCAGGGTTGTGTTAGGATCCAATCATTCACTTTGCCATACCAGATGATAAAGGCAAATTAATATCTTTAAAAAAATATTTTAAAAAAGCCTTTTTCTTTCCCTTTTTCCAGTAGCAGACAGCAAGCAATTGAAATGAGTGGAGTTTACGGATGGCTGCAGAGGCTGTCTCCATTCCCACCCTGTACGTATCCATCAGCCACTCTGCAGCATTTTCCTGCAGCAGCAGGGGAACAGACAATCAGCTGAGTGGAGTGCTCTGATGGGATGGAGAGCCTGGACTATGGCTTTGTTGGCTTGGAAATGCACTGGAATGAGAAATCTTTTTGGAACTTGAGCAGTCAGAGGCATTTTATGGGAGTAACCACCCCCAGCAAACACACATATTAAAACGCTTGGAGGTTTTAGAGTGAAAAGAAATGTACTATCTTAATTTTTGGTTGTTCTTTAAGGCAAAATTGCTTATTGCAAAAAACTAAGTATCCATTAAAAAAATTTGCAGACTCTACCTTACCTAATCAGACTTTTCTTACATCACAGCAACTGAATTTAGAATACAGTTGAACATTAAAGAAATATATTTTTTCATCTGTAAATGACTTTCAAGAGCAAAATCAATCATGCCACTCTACAGCTCCAGTTGCTAAAGGGAATATTGCAGTAAACAAGCAATGTTAAGAGCTTGCTTAGCATACAAAAGGGTGGGTCATCACACTTCAAATGGAAGAAAATGGTTTTAAGTAGAATTGGGTATTTTGTGTGTTTATATGAATTTGACACAGGAGATGACAGGTCCCCAGACCATTCCCCAGATTCTCTCTGAAATTACTTTATTTTGAGTGATGAGCTAAGATAAATAACATTGATATACAAGGCAGCAGGTATAGCGTGATTCTTGCTTTGGAAGGATTTTTCTGTCAGTTGTATATCCAGCCCTGTTCTATCCATCTTCCATCTCAGACTTTTTTATTTTGCTATGCATTCCAGAAAAGCTAAGCATACTCTATGACAGCCAGGTGAATATATATGATGTATATAAATAAAGCAAATATTTTAGCTATCAATCTTCTGAGCTGCAGAGATACCTGTAGTAGCTCAGTGCTCAGAGGTGGCTCAGAGCACTGCACTCCAAAGAGCCAAGCAAGTTTTTTAGATTTTAAGAGATGCATTGAGAAAAAAACAAGGGTCATCTCTGGGATTTGAAGTGTTTTGGGATGTTATGATTTATCAGCATTTGGATTTGATAATCTTAGCTGCTAAAACTTGACTAGGTCAGTTTTGGAAGGGATTATCTGCTCCTGAAGGATTGTTTCCCAAGTGCAAGCCTGGGAAAGGAGGAGATATTTTTAAATGCTTGAGGAGAGAGCTGGGAAAGTGGCTGTCAGAAGCAAGAAAACTCTTCATGTGGGAAAGAGAATGGTCTGGTCAGCCACGTGTGGAGAACAGTCAAGCAAATCAGGCAGAGGGGGAGCAGACAGCACAGGGCATGTGGATGAGTTAGGGAATAAACAAAGGCCAGCTGCTGCCTTTCAGGGAAAATGATCAGTTTTAACTGTGGCCAAGCTACCTGTGAAGCTCACCGTGCTGTCTGTGGAAAAAGAATTCTCGAGATCAGAGCTGTATGAATAGCCTGTAAAACTGTGCAGCCAAAAACCTGGATCAGGGATCAGAGACCTTTCTCCTTCGCTGCATTCCTCAGTGCTCCCACTTCACTCGCCCTTGGGGCCAGCAGAGCCCAGCCCAAGCTGCCCAGGGGGCCGGAGATGTGCCCTGGCCGGGGCTGTGTGTGTGTGTCCACATCTGAAGTGCTTTCTGCAAAGCAGCAATGGAGCAAAGCACCTTTGCAACCTTCACCATCACAGAATAGAAACCTGACTGTTTAAATAACACATGGGAAGTGATTGTGGATTAGAAGCACTTTGAGGGTTTCTTCTTAGTGAAGTGGAATTTTAATCCATTAAATGAAAAATATACAGTGTTATTACCTGGCTAGAATGGACTGAAACTAGATTCAGATATAATCAGTGTGGAAATGCTGGAGTTGTAATAAATTGAGAAGGTTCTTATGTTTTGAGCTTACTGACAGTAAGTTGTTGAGGTAGGTCCAGGGAATGTATTGTAGCAAATGTCCAGCTTTCTAGGGTTAAATTCTTTGGCTCAGTTTTCACAGAACCACTGGAAGATTAAAACTTCAAACAAATAAACTACAGTCTGGTTTGGCTTTCTGTAGAACCTGATGTTGTCTGGCTTTGAAATACAAAGTAGGAAGCAATCCTTTGTCTAGTTGATGAGTACTATGGGTACAAATAAGCAGTGTTCTTCAGAATACCAAAAAATATGTGAAGAATCTGGAAGTGGCAGGATGGTGAAGTTTCTGTGAGCATCCCCTAAATAATAAACTTTCAGGAAATTCCTTCAAATTTTCTTCTATTATAAAGACAGATAAGAGATAGACTTGTAACTTTGTTTTACTCTACAGCATCAGCAAGTCATGAATCACTGGTTTTGCCACTACTGTTGCTGCAGATGACAGAAAGGAATCTGTTATGCTTAAGCATAGGAAGAAATATTGTAAATTCTCAGCCATGATTTTCCATTATATATATAGAAAGAAATTAGGTGTTATTTCTTTAGTTTGTATTCTGCTCTCATTTTTGTCACATTTACATCTGTATAAATCTGTTAATTTCAGTTCACGTACTCCTGATTTATATAATCTGTCCTAGTGAGTGCAAAGTAAACAGAGAGAAATAGGTAATTAAAGATATCAAGGACATTTAGGAGAGAGAAACTCTAGTGACAATCTATCAAATGCATTGGGACAGACGATGAAAAATTGTGGTATGTTGATGACAGCCAGAAGTGAAACAGAAAGCAAAATAGGAGTTGTTTTTCTAACATAAAGAATTGCCAGAATGAAGGATAGTGAGAATACATTGGAGATGCGGATTGCAGAAAGCCAAACAGCCAGGCTAAGCTCATAATAAGAGAAAATAAAGAAGTTGGGTGCATATCCTTAAGAACAAATTACAGATATTTGAGTGAAAAAAGGAAAGAGACAGAAGAGGGTTAACTGTAAACTGTCTTTTACTAAGAAATGTAACATGGGTGGGTGAAAGCCAGTATGAAGTTGAGAGAAATTTAACAGATCAGTGAGAGCAAAGGAGGTTTAGCCGGATTGAATGCAAAACTAAGAAGAAAATCTGAGCCAAGGTGAAGAAATGCAAGTAATGAGAAATCTTTTAGGTAGTTGCATACTAAAGTTGAAGCAATAAGCACAGAACTAAAGGAACTGCTAACAATCTTCAGTAAACACTCCTTTTGTTGCTGGAGTTGTCAGCAGTCACAGAGAAATCTTTGCAGTGTTTGTAAACCACAGAACCACTGAACCTTGCAGAAAGAAATAAAAGATGTACAGGTAATTATGCAGTTCTCTTTAATGTCAATGCAAACCTTCAGGAGAAAAGCTGTACAACTGAAGGGGCACTCAGAAGATACTGAAGGTCTTAAAATCTAGAATCATCAAAACTTTTGATTAATGAATTTTTTCTTTCCCACCTTATTTTGAAATGTTGATGATTTTTTTTGAGGCAGGAATGTGAAATTAAGCATACAAAACTAGATACAATAAGCTGTAAACCAGTCAGTGGAGGCAGTTTTAAGGGAGGCCAGGGGCTGCAGTTGAGAGTATAATTGCACAGATGTGGTGGCCAGGAAAGCACACTACAGGGTCACACCTTACAGTGGCAGAGTCACACAGAATATTGAATATGGTTATTTGAAGTTCTAAGTATATTGGTTTAGTGTGGGTTTTTCAAAAATCAAGGTTCCATTTTTTTACCCCATTTATAGATATAGAGAAGAGGGGATTCTACTGAGCCAAAACACAGCCAAATAAAGCAGTGCTGTTTCCTGTAGGGACATGGGTGTGGGGTGTATGTTTATTCATCCTTCTGAGCAGATGTGAGATTCATTGTGGCCATTTTCTTCAAACTCTTCACGGCTCTTGTCATGAGTAATGACACTTGATTTTTGAAAGGATAGTTACCGATGTACAGTGGTGCCTTCCAGCAAATTTCAGGATCTACCAGCCTGTCTCAGAGGTGAACTATAGATGTAATCTCAGAAGAGGGTCTGCTATAAGGAAAAGAAAGATTAAAAAGTACAGAATATGGTCTGTTGGCAGATGGCTCTTGTGGTTCCTGCTTGCCCTTCTGCCACTGCATTGTACTTCACTTTTTGGATGTCACACTGAGTTAGACTTTCCCCTCAGTTTCTCTTCAGTCAGTATTATTGCTCATCCCACAGCAGTTCAGCTCACATGATCTAGATTTAACCATCTTCTCTTTAATCAGGATCTATTTTAGTCCTTGAAGGTCTTGAAGTAGTGTGCAGTGAGCACAGGGCATTTCTTCATTAGCATTTCAGTTTCCATCCCAGTCTACCTCAGAAGCAAACCTCCCACTTGTTTCCAGTCACTGCACTCCTCACATTGCAGAGCACGTGAAGCGGACTCTTCCCTGATGAAAGGAGAAAACAAGATGTGTTTGGAGATAGGGGAACCTAATAGCCAAGAGATCAGTGCAGGGGATCAGGCTGGAGCTACTTTGCTGCAAAGTGTGAACTTAATGAGCAGATGTTGGATCCTCAATGTGAATTATTCCGTTCTGCACATCCAGTCCCCAGGCGCCCTGTTCTTGATGGAGGTGGCAGAATCTGCACTGCAGGAGCCTTATTGCATATCTGCTTTCCTTCTGTAAGATACAGCTGCAAACCTGCCTGTGCAAATTGCCACTGGTGAAGGGTCTGGTCCTTCCTCTGTCACATAAGAGCTTTTCAGCCATCAGATGTTTTCAATCCTCTGTTAAGAAGTGATACACTAAACCATAATCTGCATTTTATTAACTGATTGCAGGATTCGAACATGAAAACAAATGCATACTATTTCCTTTAAACATCCACTGTGGCAGCCTCAGTGTCTCAGTGTGGTTAACCATAATTTTCTGAGGACTAGACGAACTGGGAGATCTGGAAGAGTGTTACATAAGGGCAGATTTTTCCAGTCCTCCAGCTAATATGAAAATCCTCTAGGATATTTTTCATTCATCTGGATTTTTTTTTTTCTCTTGAATTCAGGCTGCAGTTTCTCTCACAAACATTTCTCAAAATACTTGGGTGAAAATGAGTTCACCTCTGTTGAAATATTCCTCCAGCTCATATTATGTTTGACTGAACTGACAAATGGCTTGACAGCCTTCTTGGAATCTGCCAAAATACAGTGTCAGGAATGACAATGCCATACAAGGTAATAATCTAAATGAATGTTGCTGCAGCTGAGCAGTCACATTCCTGACTCTCTATAATTCAGTTAGAATGAGGCAAGTCCCCAGATGTTTGTTTCTTAGCAATTGGAAAAGTTTGGTTTGTGTCTCCCTATTAACACATGATTATAATTCACATTTCATGGTTAGCTTACAACAGATTTAACACATTTCAAATTATTCCTTAAATAATGGTGCTTTATTTATCTGTTCAAACTCCTTTGGAGCAAGAGCTGCTGTTATTTAGTTTCTCAGAAATCTCAAACATACATGAATTAGAAGCTTCATAGTGTTTGTGGAGATGAATTTAATCTTGTGGAGTATGGAATATTAGTGGGTTTGAAGTGTAATTTCCAATTCGAGCTGTCTGAGACAACCTACAAATAGACATTACAACTTTAATGTAAAAATCATCTTCTCTGCCTTACTAAAACATGTGTCTTAATTCTATCAATATTTTAATGACATTATATTATCACAGAATCACAGAATGGTTTGTGTTGGAAGAGATCTTAGAGATCATCTCACTCCAACTCCCTTGCCATAGGCAGGGACACCTTCCACTGGACCAGGTTGTTCAAAGCCCTGTCCAACCTGGCCTTGAACACTTCCAGGGGTGGGGCAGCTGCAATTTCTCTGAATTGCCAGGCAATTTAGGGTTTTAAATCTTGTGCATGTTTTCAGAGATCCTCAGCACATTTCCTTAATTCCATATCCTGTAGTTGCAGCTGCTCTCTAAGGTACACGTTTCCTTTATCTCTGTACAGTTTGGAGATTAGTTACCGTGCAAGTTTGAACTATTTTCTCAGTTGTTAGAATTAAATAGCTGGTTGTACTAGACCTCAGGTGCAAAATTACAGCTGATCAAAATGCAAATGTTCTCTTTTTCTTAAAGAATTCTCTATGACCTTCTGTACTCTTAAGATGTCTGTCAATGCTGGCTTTTTCAGGTTCTATTCTTTGTTAAAATGATGTTTTGATTTTCTTCAGACCCATTTCATGATTTAATCCCTTTAAGAGTGAGCAACTATAATGTCTAGAGATCAGGAGCAGACTTCTATTTACAGCTGAACATTTCAAAAAGTTTGAGATCTCGGAGCTCAGTATTCTCTTGAGCCATGGGCACTTGGTTAGAAGGTTCCTGAGACTGGAAAATAAAGTTTTGCTACATTATTCTTTCTTATGTCATTGTTCACTCCATGCCGCAGTGCATACTGAGCTTCTGTCACTGATGCAGGGGCTCATGTTCTGGCAGCCTCAGGAGGGCATTACGTCTTCCTGCAGGAGACTCCTTCAGATGTGTGTCCTTGATCCCAGTGCATGCTACTGGAAGAAATGAAAGGTCACTTTGTTTTGCCAGTTTTATCTGAACTTAGCTTGAAAGTTGCTTTATCATCATGATGACAGCTGCAGAAGCCTAATATAATATATATTTCCTATTTATAATTTATCCTTTTCTAAAGCAGCTCTGAACATGTGTCAGTTATTGATACTGAATGTTGTTTCTGGAGTGCTTCCTGTGTGAAATTCCCTATGTACACAATTACAAATCTTAAATGATGAATCAAGGGCCAGTGGAAGCATAAATGAAATGATCAAAGTTTCTGAAAACATATAACTGCAGTGAATTATGTTTGAACCTCTCTGCTCACTTGTTTGATACGATTCTGAAATAAAGCGTCCAAATATAGTAACATAATGGGGTTTGTTATCAACTTACAGCTGACATTATGATGTAGGATTTGCAGCAGTACTTTCGGGGTGAGCTGTTGTGGGATTAATGCTTGGGGTATGAGGGTCACTGTTTCCCTCCCTTCTTGAGGGGAAGATACTGAGATGCAGTAAAATCTTTATCCAGCAATGCTGGAGCTCCTTTGGTGCCGAGGAGTCCTCCTAGCAAAGAGAGGTGTGTAAATTAGGGCACCTTCTTCGCTGCAAACAAGAGACTTTTGTGGCTTTTGTGGCCCTTGTTCAGTATGGATCTGAAGTAGCTGTTGGACAGTGTTCTGTGGACTTCTTAAAAACAAATTATGCACAACAAATTGAGCAGTCAGGTGCTCGCTTCTGCTAAAATAACGTAGGCTCAAAGGTAATGGAAATCTTTGTGCTATGGACACCAACAGCCTTGGCATTTAAATCCCACTGGAGCCATTACTGCAGTTTAGCTATCTGATGCCTGAATCAGAGTATTTTGTTTCTTTGGCCTTTTTACCTTGCTTTTTTATATTATTGTAATTTATTATTTGAGCTGAATCCTTTGAAATACCATTCCAAAAAAGCCTTTTTCTCTACAAAATACTACTGCTTCAGCCAGATGGCATGTAGCAGTCACTGAGGAAAGGTAACTTGTTGTTACTTTACAACTGACACAGAAAATTAGTTTCTTAATATTCAGAAAAATATTTTTTTAATCAGAGTAATAAATTAATGAGGCACTATCAGTAAGTTACATTCCTGCATCTCCAGTGATTTTTCAGGAAATGGGTAGAGGCAGCACAAGTCTGTCAGTAACAAAAGAGCCTCGTTAAGGACTTTCTGGAATGAAGGGACTTCATTCACTTGTGGGTGCCCCATCCCTGGAAATGTTCAAGGCCAGGTTGGATGGGGTCCTGAACAACCTGGTCTAGGGGGTGCCACATAGCTTGGAACTGGATGGCCTTTAAGGTCCCTTCCAAACCCAATCATCCTGTGACTGGTGACTGAATCAACCAGCCACAACTATTAGGGACATCTTCATGACATGATAGCTTTTATAAACTGAGCAAGGTACTTAAAATAATCTGCTGAGTGTTCAGGTTGTTGGTGACAACCAAAGTGAGGAGCCTTTCCCTGAGGGGGAACAGCATTTTTGTTTGCAGCAACTGCTGCACGTTTTTCACTGGTTTGCTCCCATTAACCCGCCCTCAGTTTCGCATAATGATTTTTGATCTAGTGTTCTTTTTTTATTTTCTTAGAATGGATAAAATGTCAGAGACAATTAAGAAAATGATGTTATGAACTGGAATGGAAACTGCACATTTGCAATGGCTCACAGGGTTTCTGATCTAAAATGTGTACAACCCTCTCCCACACTCAGCAGCTGGTTATGTCATGGACTGGTTGCCCATGACTGCTTCTTCCTGATGCAGTTCTCAGAAATTTCATATATTGGCTAAAACTGACGAAAGGGCTGCAAAGTTGCCGTTTTCAACATCAGCATGTTTGACTTTACCTTGTGCAAAGGTTTTTCTCAACAATACTTGGAACTAGATTTTCCTTGAACCTACAAATAAAGTACAAAAAAAAAATGTCTGTGTGCTCTCAGGGACAGTGCATTGCTCATAATCCAGTATAATTCACACAGTCTCTTTCCAGTCATTAGTTATACATTTCAATAAGTATTTGAAAGACTTGGGACATTGTAACTAATTTAATTGTCTCTACAGAAAATTGTGTCCCTAAATATCAAAGTTAGATAAGTTGATTTTATTCAACTCCTTTGTTGCCTTGTATGTTTTGACCACTGGGATTTGTATATCTAAGTGGAACATAAGCATTTGATGCATAACTTTTATTTTATAACTTTGATATTAGGAGAATGATCACTTTATTTCATAATGAGATTATTCCCATTATGGCAAATTAAAAAAAATACACATGACTCAGAACAAATTTCTGAAAACTTCTTGTAAAATAAACCAAGAAATAGCAATGTATTTAATCATTATGCAAATTTTTATTCGCTGTAAAGCAGTTCCCATATGTGAAAGCAGTGGTAGCATTAGATTTCTTTTTATGTGGGTGTTGTTCTCCAGATACAACCCCGAAATGAGCAGCTAAAAAGAACCAGTGATTGTGTCAAAAACAGCTACTGCAGATGTACTGTCAAAGCAACGAGGGTACTGAAAGTGAAGTCACATTGCCAATGGCTTTATAACCTTCTAGCTTAATGTGTTTGGCTTTCAAGCTCCCTAAAAACAATTGCTTTCTAAGCATGTAATTTGAATTTTTGACTGAAAATTAAGATGTGCAAAGGAGCAGCTCTCCTTTCAAGGTTTGTTTTCAGTATTACCCCTGTTGAGAATATGATTTATTAACAGTACTGTTCTCTCTGTAGAAAATCTGCAGGGGCCATTCCCCACAAATATTTGCAATTATAAACTGAGATAAAGGCACGGTGGTTTTGATAAGTGGAAAACAAGCACATGGTTATGTGAGAAAGCATTATTAGGCCAGGTTGTGACCCGTGAATCTTCATTTCACATGGTGGGCACTTCTGTTATTTCTGTGCATTAGTTGGAACCTTGTAAGGCTCACCAGAGGCAGTGAGTTAACCTGGTAATCCAGCTGGGAATTCATGCCTAGTGTTAGTTCAGAGATCAGAAATAATGGTGCTTTGAGGAGTTCTACCTGGAAGGAGAGGGAATCTATTTTTCTTACCTCTGGCTCTGCTTCTTCCTTCCTGTCTGACTGGGTGCTGACAGCTCCCACTGCAGTGCCCAGTGGCTGTGGCAGCTGTGACAGCACAGCACATCAGCCCACAGGGATCAGTGGGTCCATCCCGTGGGAGTTTTGCCTTTCTGGCCCTGTGGGAGCTGTGCAGGCTGCAGCATCACCTGCTGTGACTGGCGGGACACACCAAAGCGTGCAAAGCTCTGTGAACGTGGAGTTAGAGAGAATTATTTAATTCAAGCAGGGGTAACAGGCTCTTTAGCACATGCTATTGAGGGGAAGCGTTCAGGCAGAAGTGCATTGTAGTTCTAGAGTCAGTCTGCCAAAATGGAGAGCAAAGAATAATAAAACCAAGGCACTTTTTCCCTGCCACCCACCCTAGTTTTAGATATTTCAGCACAGGCAGTGGTGTGATTGTCCCAGCCACCCAAATATATCAGCTCTATCAGCCGTGTGTGCTGGCTTGGGCTGTGCTGCAGCAGCTCTGTGGCTGCTGGCTTACAGCTGGCCCTCATTCATCCTGCCTGGAGCACAAGCAGAGGAAATGAGCATCTGTTTGCCCTCAACATTGGAGACATACACTCTGGCTTCATTCTTTTGGATAAACAAAGAGTGGTTTGGGGTTTTTTAAGAAACATTTTTAATTCTTGCTATATTTGTCTTTTTACAAAAAACCCTAAAAACTAAAAGAAAAATAAACAAACAAACAAAACCCCAAAAAACCCCCAAAACTAAAACCAACCAAGCAAAAAAAAAAAAACAAAACCAAAAAAAACCCAAAAAAACAAAAAACCAAAAAAAGCCAAGAAACCAAAACCCCAAAAACAACCAATTGCAAAACTCAAGAGAGCAGCAGAAAGATTTCTATATAAAAGCCCAGAATATATTTCATTTTTTTCCAAATATTTTAATTTAATTTTTAAAATGGTTGCCATCCAAATTAATGATTCTGAGTGTGGGTAGGAAAAGCCTACGCTGAAATTTTCACCTGCCACTTTCTCAGTGTTGCTCATGGAAACTTCTGGAAAAGTCTTTCAGCAAAACAGGAGTAGCAAATCTTCTTTCCTAGTATAGCACAAAAAAAATCCCAACCAACCAAAAAAACCTTTTAATTTTTGAAAATAAGAAACCCAGTAACATTCTGGGCCATTTATATGGCCAGAAGTTGGTTTTGCACATTAGTGGCAGTTGAGCGAAAGTCAAAGTACTGAGAATTTGAGTCTTATGGGAAATCTGAGATTGTAAGATACAGTCAAGGATCTTTTCAATGCCATACATATCTGAGGACTCATCAGGATATGTATTCATGAGTTTTATACTGTTGTTAATAAACCACTGTTAATGTACTTGCCCTTATATAAGATCCTAATGTGAATGGCTATACTTTTATCGATTGATTATATTTTTATTAATGACTTAGCATTCTAGGCAGGTCCTGACACCTGCAGACTTTTCATGAGATGTGGCACTGGTTCTTTCTGCTATGGATTCTCTCAGTGTCACCCACTTAATGTTGGGAGCTCTTTCAGTAAACTCAGATATTCCTGGCCTTTCTGGGATATTTCTCACTAACCTTAAAGTTTTCCCATACAAAATTTAAAACTAAATCTCTCCAGCACCAGCATTACTAATTCACTAAGCCAGAGCATCCTGTTTGGATGCAGTTCTCTGATTCGTGGGAGAGAGAGAGCACAGAGTTGGTTAGAGATGTCTTAATGTAGAGATCTCATTTGGGAGCTTTGTTCACTGAAGTACTCAGTGGGTGAAATACTTTCTCTTCCTCTTAAGCAAATAAAAAAATAAATAGATAAATAAATAATGCGTAATTTGCTGACACAAGCTATTTGCTTAAAACAGGCAATAGGCCTTGGGGAGATATTTATGACAGGCTAGATTGACTTCAGCAAGCAGCAGCTGGTGCTTTAGCACTGCTTGGTTTTGGAATGATCTTCTGAACTGCAAGGTAGAGAGGCAGAAAATGCAGCTGCATCTTTCTGGGGCTAATTTTAACAAGAGCAATGAGCTGGTAATTACCACTTTTTCCAGCTGGTCCTTATGAGGATAAACGGCTTATTCGTAGATGGAAGGTGAAAGAGGGAAATACTAAGCAGGCTGCAAAGCAGTGTTGATAAATGTCCCTCCTGGAGATACCTAGAAATTTAAACTCGGGTTGGCTGGGAGGGGCTGGGAATGAAGATTACCCCCTCAGGGGTCTCTGTGAGTCCTGGGGTTATTCCTTTGTGTAGGAGGTTCCTCAGGAGGGGTCTGTGATGAAGCTTTTGTGATGGTTCTGCACCTCACAGGCTCCTCTGGTTCTGAGGGATCCTCCCAGGCTTTGGGGGCAGCAAACTGAGCTGAGCTGGTTCTGAAAGGTACAAAATCAGGGGAATGTTTTCAGTCAGCATCTCATTTCTGCTTAAGTCATACAAATAAGTTATAAACTCAATTAATGCAACAAATATAAATATTTATGAACCCATTTAGCTAATGTTTGGCTGTATTTATAAATAAGAGCATCTTGCAAGAGCTTCTTTTTGATGAGTAAATAAAGTGTAGAGAGTGTTTGTGTGTTAAATTATCCATGCTTCATTAACTCTTCCAAAATATCAAGTCTTAGGTAATAACTAAATTCAAAGTGACAGAAGAGTAGAATTAGTGGGAATAACTTTAATACTTAAACTTCAGGAGAACAAGAAGCTGTTGTTTACTTTCTTAGTTGGTAGGGGAAAAGAGGATAAATATGTTTGGTTTTGCCATTAATTTCATTTTTTTTAAACTATATTGTTATTGTAGTGATAGAAGGGATAATAGAAGAGGAGAGAAGTCTCATATTAATGTCCTGGTCTTAGGGACAATTTCTATTTGCTGACTTTTCTGGGATGACTAACAGGAAAGTGTATTAGACCCAGGTCTACTTCAAGGCTTGATTTTTTTTTTGCCAATCAGAACCCAGTCTATGAATTCTGATGAATCTAAGGTTTGCAATGAATGAGATTTTCGAAAGTTCTGACTTTTTTGTGAACTGTTAAACTAGTGTTTTTAACATGCCCTTTGCATACTTAGTTTAAGATATTATTATTCTCTTGATTGACTTTGCTGATGGCACATCAATCTAACTTGGCTGGATTCGACACCCACATATTGAACGATAAAAGATCGTTTTGGTCTTCTTAAGAAACAACAATTTATTATGCATGATGTGGCAAGATGGATTTTAGAACATGGTGCTAGTGATGCCAAGGATGTTTTGATCCCCATGTGGGCCATTCACTTCAGAGTTGAACTTGATGATCCTTGTCAGTCCCTTCCAGCTCTGTGATTCTGTGGAGACATGTTTGCTCTAATCTCTTGATTGCTCAAATCAGCATAATAAAAATACAATGAAGAACTGAGGCCCAAGTCTAGGAATTTATATATGCTTTTATAGATATATATATATATTTTATTTGTAATGTTCACAACTGATTCTTAAGTTAAATATCCTGAGGGTAGAATCTAGATGAAGGGTTCCATGGTGGTGAGTGGTGAACAGATGCAGAACTGAAAAGGCAGCTCCTGTCCTATGTCTTGGGACAATGTAATTGGGGTGGGGGAAGTCACAGGTGCGCTTCTTTCTGTGTGAGGGGCCCCCATGGCTCCCTGCCTTGCCATCCCAGGCTGCTGCCAACCTCAGGCAGGAAATAGACTTTATAAAGGGGCGAAAAAGAATCTTGCCAAAGGCCTTGCCCCACACTTAGAGAGACGAGAACAGAACTCTAGATTTCCTCAAGAATTGCATTGGGCCCAGTTTGACAGGAGTTGAATTTATTTTCCTTGAATTGGAAGTTGAATATTCAACCTGTGATGTGAGACTTGGAGTCCATAAGGAGCCAGTTGCAGAGGCCAAACCAACACACCACTTTTATATAACACTGAGTTGAGCTAAGGGAGTCAGCTCCAGCCTTGGCTTGCAGAATCAGCTCTTCTATTTTCATGCATGATTTTAGGTGTGCAGAGTCCCTTCAGTTAATTAAAAGATTGACTTAGTCATATGCAGTCACTGAACCATGGGCAAAACCTTCAAAGTGTGAATTCTGTGCAAGAAGAAAGATATTTTCAAATAGTTGTTCATCAAAAATATTTCTCAGTTGCTGTCACCTGCTGTATTGAAGTGGCCCTGTGGCTGGTTTTGCATTCCCTTCAAAGTCCATCCAATAAATAGTCTTTAAAGTCAGCTAGGAAAAAAATTAAATTACGTCTCTCTTATACCAAGTATGTACAGATGAGTGTGTGGAAAAACACTTTCTGGTGGTTTTGCCTACCAGAAGGGAATGAAAAAGACTTTTTTGGTGCTCTACAAGAAAGAAACATGTTAATAGAATGGCATTTGGCTAATAGTGCGGCAGATAAAAACTGGATCATGGCAGCAGAGGTGGAAAGGGCAGAAAAGAGAGAGAGAAAATTGTTTCATTTAGGGGTGAAGGTCATCTGAAATAAGTGATTTCACATTTAAAAGGCCACTAAGGAGAAAATTGATGAATGTTAACCTGATTTTGTATTGCTTTATTTCATTCTTTTTTCTTTTCTCATTTGTAATGCTTACGTGTTCAGGAAGTTGAGGTAGGTTTCTCAATTTTAACTTGTAAATATCCATAGAGTGAATCAAAATATTTACAACATATTGTAATTCCTTCTATATTTTAAACTCTTCTGATCATCTGTTTGTATTGTTATAAATGAAATGCATTGATACCAGTTAATTAATAATGTGTTAATATTGATAAACATGTTAACATGAAAATTGCATAAGTTTCATTTGTGACAGAAGGCATAAGGGATTTTTAGCACATTAGTATCAACCCTAGTAGAACACTCAGAAATGCACAGATTTCTTTCTGTCAGGAAGGGTGTTTTACCAAATGGGAAATTTAAATCTCTTTAATCAAGTTGGTTGTATTTATATATATATATATATGCTGCTCCTCTGTTGGAAGAAGTTACAGTGAAATGATGGTATTCCTTCAGAGACGACCAGAGTTCCACCTTCTAACACAAGTCATTTGAGGATATTGTTACAAATCTCAGCACCTTCCTGAGTACTGGCACAAAGCCCTGTCTGCTTTGCCCGAGTCAGAGCTTTAGGTGTGTATTTAAATGTGACACAGATTTTCTGCTCAGCCATATCCACAGGGTGAGTTTCACCTTTATGGTGCCATAACCCTTCAGTCTCAGTTCTTGCTGGTATTGGTGCTGAAGTGAAGCCCTGGTGCTGCATTTTGTGTCCTGGTTTAATGCAGGTACCACCCAACTCACACCCTCACCCTCCCCATTACCTGCGTGGGATAGGAAGGAGAACTGGGGGGGAAAAAAGTAAACCCCATGAGTTGTGATAAGAACAGCTTTATAATAATAATAATAATAAT
>WEKY01034519.1:0-12917 GCA_013390045.1 Picathartes gymnocephalus
CAAGTAAGGCTGTCATGGTTTAGTAATGGTATTACCCAACTTAGTGTTTCCACTAAAACCACTCCAAACTACACTGCCACTCATTCACTTCCCCCTTCTCCCCTGCCCCTCTCCTGTGGCAGACTGGAGAGGAGAACTGGAGGCACAAAAAGTGAAGACCATGGGTTGAGATATGAACAATTTACTGGAAAACAGCAGTGAGATAAGAAAACAAACAGAAATAGCAACAATACTAATGACTGAGCATGCAAGAAAAAAAAAATTATTGCTCACCCACAGAGACAAGACCTGATCACTTCCACCACCACACTACCCTGACCCAGAAGCAGGCCCTTCCCCCAAGCCCAGAAAGTAAAGTGAGGTGCCCCAGAATAACCTCCATGCCCTAGCCACACCCCTTCAGGGCTACTGCAAAAATTCAGTGTCCTGGACAGAACCAGAACAGAAAATTATTAGACTATTGAGATTCTCTTTCAGGTATGACTTTTGCACTCCAGATAGGTATGCTTCACTCTTGGAGAAGGACAAATTCTTCCCAAATTTTCAGCGTTATCAACCTTCTAAGAAAAAGGCCACAGAATAATTTACACAATCACACAACCACGGTCAACAGCAAATCTACTTCAAGCTCTCAATTCATGGCACAGTCCCAGAACTTATTATCCTGTACAAAATCCCAAATTACAAGCAAGTTTCCAACAAGGTCTACCAATCTACATTACTTAGGACTGCCACTACTATCAAAAGGTTTGGAATTGTCTATATAAAAAGCTTTTTAGACTGTAAGCAAGAGTTTAACCTATACAACTCTTAAACTGCATGGCAGTAAAGTCATAATAACAGGCTAACAAGCTGTAAATTCACAGAGTACGTAACTCCACCAAAAAAGCATCAAACAGATTTCCAATTCTGAAGCCTATTTTTCTTTCCAATGCCAAGAATTTCTTTTGTGTGTGTGGGGGCAGAGTGGGGAGACCTACAGCAGATCAGTGACTATCATACAAAAAATAACTTAGACAAGTCAATAAAAGACAACTGCACAGCTGTTCAATTCACTGCAATTTAATAAAGATTGAAAGTGACATGCATTAGGAGATAGCACATGCATTTTTAGAGTCACAACACAATGTTTAGTAATTTGTTTCAGGCGGCTTCTCTCAGTATAGTTCAAGTCCACCATCATTTCATCACTGGTAAATTTGGAGGGGTAAGATAGTCCATTTCCCTTCCCCTGCTGTCACTATCAGTCTGCAGGTTAGGTGAGTGGATCAAAATTTACTGCAGGAAAGCTGACCTACATATTCAGCTCTGAAAAAAAAAAAAAAAATCACCCTTGTTCTTATAGTTTGCCAAAATAAGACCTGTGAAGGTTTTTCTTGTCTTTCAAAAAAGTCTTAGTGTCTCTAAACAATGCGGGTTACACACAACAATGCCGTAATTATGTCAGAAAGTACAATACCCTCTTTCCCAAGCCCACCGGGAATGTCACCTCTGAATGGTGACATGGAAGATCAATTTGTCACCTTTTCTATGTCACTAAATTTGGAATATACATTCTGTTCTTGCGACGTGTGTCACCAGATAAGCACCAGATGCTCTACTTTGCTTCACTGGGAGTGAGAAAGTGAGGACTTTTTGGGGGGGGTTCCCCCTCACCCCTAATTTAAGACTCCTGAAGTTTAGGAGCATTTAATTTTTGCTCCTGGCCTCTGGAGAAGTAGTATTTATAAGATGTTCTCTAATACAAAGCTATTTGCCCAGATGATTATACCAGTAACAATTGTATATGAATGCAGGTAAGTACACTTTTCTTACTAACTGGAAGGGTGATCTACATTTTCAACATTAATTTGATTAACAAAGGATTCACACAATTTACTTCCCACAAAAGTAGGCTTTTGTGTGTCAAAGTGACACACTCTGATAGTTCATCTCGGAAAGAAACAGAGGACTATAAACAGCACACAGATCAGTAGCTCAGCATGATGAAGTGGCAAGCCATTCCTTAGTTAGGATTTCATGTTACTTAAGGTGTTCTCTTCTTCCTGAAGGTTTTCATTAGAAAAGCCTAGTGAGTTAAATTACTTTCCATAAAAGCAACAATTCATCAATTGCCTCAGATGAGTGATGCACCGCACTGTAGCAGCAGAGTTCAATGCAGACTCTTAACAGCTCTTCGGCAAGTAAAGCTGTTAACAGTGCCTTTAGTATCTTTCTTTCACTTGCTATCTTCCCCTTCACACACTTAGCTCCAGTTCCCATTCGTTCTCCAGTCCAATAACGTATCCACATTTTATGCCTGACAGAGTAAGTCAATTAGTAGCCCCGCTGGCCTGACATGAGATTAGTTTCTAGTTCATTTTTTTCCTAGAAGTCACATGTTGTCCCTGAACATATGCTGTTGTTTATCTTTGCTTTTGGGGCCATCTGAAACATTCTTCACTTCATTTCTCTTCCCAAGACACTTCCACATCATCTCCTTGCGATTACCTTTGGCTAGATGACTGCAGTCCTTTAGTGGACTGCACAGTGAGGAAGTAAGAGTATATGAGACTCATCAATTCTTATGGCTAAAGAAATGAAGAATTAATTCCAAACATGGGTTTATCATCTATGAACAAAGTATTGTAAATACAGTTTCAACGTGGTATTTTTAACTGGTAAGTAGTTAAAAATTATTTGTGCTCCTGCCTGCTTCTAATGACACCTTTAATATTAAATATATAAAGCTTGAGACAACAATGCTTAGTATGCACCATCAAAGGAAAACCAGACAATAAAAATATAGGAAGTATTTTTAAGCATGACATACTCTGTTTCCAAATGCAAAATTTGTTCCAAACCATTAACAGATTACTTACCTTCAGATTTTTGCAACTCTTCATGAGATATTTTACATCATAGATGACAGGGAAAAACAATCGCAGTATCTCAAAGAAGTCCAGCTCTTCCTCAGGTAAATTGGAGTTTGTCAGGATTTTGATTAGATAGCCAAAGTCATATCCACTGCAAATTAATAACAAAAACAATATAAGCAAGAGACTTAGAAGTATCCTTCCCACTTCCAACACCAAAACTTCACTGCACATTGACAGCATATTCTGCTTAAATTCAATGCCATTAAGATCAATTTTTATGAAAAAAACTAAGTTTCAGTATAAATGGCCCCATTGCAGATTCCAGAGAAAACATTTTAATTTAGTCTGAATTAGGCCAAGTGAAGATGCAAAAAGATCTGCCTATGGGAGTTTCTCTAAATTCCAAAAAAAGGTAGGCCTGCTGGGTCTTCACCTGATAACAAGAACTTCCACCAGAAAGACTCCTAAGCTGGTTTCTTTCACATAGACTGGAGTTTCTCACTATGAACTGAAACAGACAGACTTCTACAGTTCTTGAAATCCAAAAGATTAATGAATTTCCAGAGCCAAAGCATGTTTATGCCTGGAGGAAAGTTTAACTCTCAGCAACAAAGAAGAAGAATTGTCTTTCAACTTTTCCAATTAAATCAGCACACAGACAGCTAAAAACTTTTAATGGCTTGTAGAGTATTACTCTTTCTGGAGGCAACAATAGAGTAAGCTGGAAGAATTTTTGTGTGCACATATAAGTCTGCAGGAGGCAGCAAGGTAACTGAGCAGTACTTACTTGTTAGAAGAAACTGAGGTATTATAGTGTGTACATGGTAAGAGAAAAGAGCTTGGGAGGCTTCCTCCTCCATAGCTTGATGGAATAAACAGGACATAGAAATGAGCCATGACAGTAATGGGGAAACAGCATACTTTCACAAAGAGTTATCAGAAGAAACAAGAGGGCTAAGTATAGCAGACAGATGTGAGGTATTAAAGCAGGACTGAACACCACAACAAAAAGCAGTGATGACTAATTACACTTTTCCCGAGGAGGGCAGTGATTACAAACCAGATTATTTGTGATCTGACCACGAATCTCATCTGTTCTGATTCCCTGTACTTGCAGGACTGCTTTCACACTAAACAGAGAAGTGATACTTTCTCTTCCACTTTATTAAGTCTGCATTGAACCAAATCAGTTCCTATATTTTACTGACATACCATTCTAAAAATGCTTGTGCTAACAAGGAAGATGAAAACACACAGCAGGGCTGCCTTTAGTGAAGGCTCCACCAGTTTTGCTATTTAAGGAACTTTAGTGTAGAGCTGAGCGATGATTCAAGTGAGCAGGTGACCACCACAGACTCCAAATTTCCAGTTTAAAACTTTGTGTTCATTCTTGATTACACAAGGGTCATACTCAAAACCAATTTTGCTATTTGGTAAATACTGACCAGAATCTTCAACTGTGAGATAAGCAATAGAAAAGACAGACCAGTTAAGAGCACTATACCACTGATCCTGCAGATATTTAGGATCCATGAAACACGGTGACTTCTGATGTACACTCAAGGCTTCAGCTTGCATGTAAATAAGTTTACTTTTTGAACCTTTTGTATACAATAAGGTTATTTCTGTCATCTTTATACTATGAATTTCTAGACAGCGGGTAGAAAAACTTTGAACATACTGGGGATAAATGGACTGTTTGCTACAAGTTCATTAATACGAGATATACAATTGCTATAGACTATTGCAGATCTCCCACGGGGGTTTCCAGTGCTCTAAGCAGAAATTTCATGTTGAACAAATCCTGCACTGCATCTGATGCTTTGAAGCTGTGCTGGCCACCCTCCAATCTTCACAGCAACAGTCAGCAACAGGGAGCAAAGGAGCCAAAAGACGAAAAAGGATTTCAGTTGACTCTTACAAAGTAAAAACTGTAGCAAACTTGGTAAAATAGTAGCTTGGAAGTCTAATTTTATTAGATCATTTGAAGGGGGAGGGAACTGGTGGGAAAGCCCGTATCAGCATAAAGCACACTATAGTAGAAGAAAAAAAAAAGCCACATTAACAAAAAAGGCTACTCAAAAAGATGCAAAACCCACTTGGATTATGGAGACTTACTCCTCTAGAGTCTACAGTTTATTTACTCACTGAATTCTTGACACTGATCATCCTCAAGGCTCAAATGTAGCAGTCATATTAAAACTTTTAAAGTTAAAAAACCCCTATTTGTGCTTCTCTTCAAAAGAAGTTTTGACTTGTCTTAAAAAAATGTATATTAATAAAATACTAGAAAACAGAAGTGTTTGAGATCATCTAATGTCTTTAAAGAAGGAAGTACTTCAAGAAAAGTCAACATCCCTTTAATATTCATATTGTAAGGGAGCAGATCATTACAAACAACAATTCTGATTGAGAATTACACATTTTTTTGTCTTGGAGATTGCAGCAGATCCAAGCTTACAGACATAAAAACTGTCACTCCAATTCAAGACTAAGATAGATCCAGTAAAACAAATTCTGAGTGGCCACTGCTGAATGCTAAGAGAAGGCTAAGAAAGTCCATAGTGAGCAATTATGTAGTTACCTGCTCATTAAAGAAGTTTTCTTCTAATCCTCTAACAGTGATTAGTGGTTGGTTTATAACCTGAAGCACACAGGCTTCCTTGCCTTTAGAAACCTGCACCATTTCTAATATAATCAGCTGAAGCTGCTTATCACAGCGAGCCACAATCTGTGGTGCTATACAACACAAGCACTCTTACAGACATTTTTGTTTTTTCACTGAACTTGGACAGCTCTAGGCAATAAGAGTAAAGAACAAGCATGCCCCTATTTCTTTCCCTTACTATCAAGAAAGAATGCAGATATCCAATTAACAATGAATTCTACTCAAGCACCAAGTCTCTGAAATATATCAAAACTTGCAAGAGCTGAGAAAGCTTTAGCTCATTTTATAATGCTAGCAGAAATGAGCCAAGAGATTAAATTCTACTAAAATCAGTAAGGCACAAATGATTATTGAAACACACTAGCTTGGAACCTTCCAGCATCCCAAAAACATCTGGGCTTCTGTTTTCAAAAAAAGCATGTTTTCATGGACCCTCCAAAGGTAGGCAAAGGAGGCTGCACACAAGTGGACACTCAAAGCTTCAGAGCAGTCAGTTGAACATCCACAAAATCAGCATTTGAGCTGTTCCTTCCCAACTTGCTAGACCATCAAGCACTCACAGCTCTTTAGACTGTGATAAAAATCACAAATTCAGGGCTTCCCCCTCCTCTCTCATTGATTCAAACACATTTTAACGTGCACACACACAAGATTTGATAAAGTTGTCTATGGAAGTTGCAATACACAAGAATTGGTGACAGTGCAAATATTTCTTCACACATCTGACAGAACTGCAGGTCCACACAGATTTGCCAACATGTCAGGATGCCAAGGCAGCTACATCAAGTGTGGAGACAAAAAGCATACAAAGAGAACTATTTGAGAAGTAAAGAGCTTAGAAATGAACTGCATAAAAGTTCAAGGAAATCAAAGATTAGAAAATGAAAATCAAACCATAACATCACACTCTGAGAGAGGAGTCATTCCGTTCTGCCCACTTACTATGGGACTAAAATTTCAAGAGTTAGTAGTAATTTGAGCATTTTAAGGAAACAGAGGCAAAAGCAGACTCAGCAACTACCAAGCACAGCTTTATCAGTAGTCAAAGAACTATGGCATGGAGAGCCTAAATGGAATCAATTTTCACCTGAGCATCCTGCTGCATAAGTTTCCACTGATAGAACATACTCACAATCAAAGATATATTTAGAGACAGCTATTCACTATTCTTTGTGGCACATTTTATTTGACCCATGCTCATTTATAAGCTTTGTGTAATTTTGGTTTCCTTGGAACTTAAGCCACTTACTCTAGGGTTTTGTACTCAAGATAATATCAACAAGATCTGGAAAAGCACAAAAGCTTTTAAACACTCCAATAATCAGTGTTTGGCAAACATTAGCTGAACACCTGTCTTAAGAGGATTTCTAAAAACACTTTCAGTGAAATCCACAACAGAAACTCATTTTAGCACAGATGAAACTGGACTTCTATTAATAAAGCTATTTCAAAAAACGCTTCATAAGCTGCACCAGTAAAAAATGGCATTATTGTACATGGCTTGCACTACACTTCAACCAGCCCATTGGTCAGGAATTACACACACTAAATGTAGCTATGCTCTAAAAAGAATTCCTAATGTAGAAGTTGCTCAGGTATACCTTATACTGGGCCCTTTGTCATCAGGCAATACTGGAGAAACACCAGTTTGAGGCTGAAGCTGCTTCTACATGGCACCTTCTGCTGAGGCACCAGTTATATGCATAACCTGCCTCCCCTTCTCTTGAACCACACAGGTTATATTACTGTAGTCAAGTGTAAATCACAAATACACACATAAGAGCCCATAATACTGTAAGAGGCTGGAAGAAATTTAATTTACTAATTTGGCTTTTGTAGTTATTTTGACACAATTTATGGCATTCTCATTGCAGTATTCTTCCCCAAGGTGCTACTCTAGAAGCAAGATAGCAAAAGTAAGATTATTTTAGAGCCCTATTGTGAGTTGAAACAGCTGTAAGTGGAAGATGGAAGTAACTATGCTCAGAGGATCCTTCTTTGTTTAACTGTCTTTTCTTTTAAACCTCTCTCCTTTGGAAACTCAGCCTAACACTTCTTCCTACAAAGCAAATCAAAACCATGACTTCTGCAACAATACTATATGCACCCTTCTACTACTGTTATACATTCCTTGCCAAAACAATTCTTATTTTTTAGTTTATTGCATAAATATTTCGCTAATTCCATGTGACTTGGTCTTTTCCACCTATTAATACTTACGGATGAAGAAATTTTTTTTCTAATTTCATCATTTACATATCACCCACAAATACAACATGAGAGATAAACATGTTTTAGCTGAGACTAGTTTGCTTACAGCCTTATTCATACACTTTACCTTGCTGATCTCCTTGGAAACCAGCATTTAAGACATCAATTCAAGGGCATTACACAGAAATAAGCCTTTAAAGCCACTGTTGCTTGCAAAAATTCTAGCATGTAGTTAGCTAAACAACAACTAGTGTGTATGTTTTAAGTATTAGATCTTTTCAACATTCAAATCTTTCTTATCATGACGGATTCATAGAGATTTAGCATTCATATTTCTATTTCTACTTAAAAGATTGATTCTTTTGATGGAATAGAAAGTCAAATATATGCATAAGGCTTATCAGGGATCCCAATCCAAGCTGAGCAATTTTCATCTGCCCAAATTGGCAGGAGATTTACAACAAATTTAAAATTGCTTTATAAAACTCTTCACTGACAATTCTCTCCCATGAAACAAACAATATTTCCTCAAGGATTGCTTAGGAATAGCTTGGTTTTAGCACTGTTTCTCTTTCTACTTGCACGTGTACAGCGCCACCTGCTGACTCAGCAGTTTTGTGTTTTTCAGCTTTACAATTTTCTGCTTACTGTGTAAACACCAAAGCTAAAAACATCAGTAAAACCCCTGTCCGCTCTATCCTTCCAATACAAAACGGTGTTAGAAATATTATAGCAGAAATACTTCCTAAGTCTTATCAACCAAGCACAGCACTTAAACTCAGGAGATGTGAAATGCAAGCTCTAGAATCCAATCAGATGCTGAAACTTCAAATACTTAACATGCAGATTTTACCTATGAAAGGAAAGCCACTTGACTCCTTCACACAATACAACTCCTGATGTCATGAGCAGTTCTGCAAAGTACTGTGTCTCAATTCCTTCTTCTTCATGCTTTTTAAACTGGATACCAGATGTCGTCAACAGTTCAATAGAGTCCTGAGCATACATATCTTCTCTAAAAACAGAGAGGAAAAGAAAATTTCCGAAGTCTACAAGCCTCAATGAGGTAACATTTCTTTTTTGCTATTCATTCCACAGACTTCAATAGCACAGAGCAGAAGCAATATGACTGTTCCAGGTTAATTACAAAACCAACCATTTTTCAAAGTTTTTTTTTAACCTTCATTATCATTTCACCATTCCCAGCACCCCCATTCTTACTATCTTCATAAAAAAATTAGTTCCTACTTCTCTTCCAGTTACCTATAACCACTCTTTTGCAAGCCTACAAATGAAAGGGCATCTATGGAACTTACTTGGTAAAATACCTGTATTAATTACTTAAATTGTGACAAATTAAACAAAACAGCTGAAGCTGTGAACTAACACATTACATTACAGAACTACGAACAATACACTCCAGATCCCAGTACTCAATTAGTTCTGTGTATAATATTTCCCAAAGGATTTTTGTGATGTAAGCTTACGTAGATGTTTAGACATGTGTTCCTCAAAACTTGTTTCTTAATAAAGTTGGAAATGGAGTACTTGGTCCATCTAGTCAACCCTTAAAATTCAGGAAGCCCAACGTTTTCTTTCTAAACAACCTGTTTCAACATTAAAAGCCTATTTTGGACCTAAAATTTAACAGGATGAAATAAAAATTCCTCTATGACTTGTTTGATCCCCTCCTACCTCTGCATTACTCGCCTTTTTTTTTTTTTTTCTTTTTTGATGTCTTAAGGATTTCATGCTGAAATTCATGCTTTGGAGTTTATTTTCCCCCCTAAATTTAATCTGTATCTGTACAAAAACCTGGAATGGTTAAATGAAGAACAAAAAAAAAAGGCAAGCATGAATCTACTTAAGAGAATTACACAGATTTTGCTGTCCACAACATACTACTCCACAAAGTCTCTTCAGTGTACAGTTCTAAATTTTAATAAAAAATAATCAAAACACAAAAAAACCTAGACAACCGCCATATCAAACTTGACTATCAGATTCAGTCATAGACCTGTATTCCTTACTCCTAATAGCAAGTCATCATTCTTTAGAACATAGAGATACATCCTCAAGATGGGTTACATCTTTTTTTCCTCCCTCCCACACAGCTGCTCATTTGTTCTCCAGCTTTGAGGCATCAGCTTCTCAACACCTGTCTATCTTCATAACACATTAAAGAACCCATCAAAACAAACACATCATTTAACAAAAAGGGGGTTTCATTCTAGTTGCTGCTCTGCACTAATCAGGTGCATAGTATGATTAGAGAAATATTTATGCTCTTTAAAAGCACACTAAAACAAGACCTGGCTGGAACCATACACACAAAAAAAATTACCTTCTAGGAACAACCAACAGCTGTTTTGCTTTAGGAGGAGAACACTTGGCACAGTGCCACTTCCCAAAAGGATGTTTAGAAACAGACAAAAATAAGTAAGTTGTCCATCCACGTAAAAAAGAATAATTAAACATTCATTTCTCATGCAATACTTACCAAGCTTATAATCTTCTATAAGCCTTCCCCATCAACTAGTAACAAGGTAGTTTGGTGATTACCTGTACCTTGCCTTACTACGCTGCCTTATCTCTGCAGCATCTGGCACAAATGGATGGAAAACTAGTTTTGGTTTCAGTTGTTTAAGTAGACCTTTGAAACTCAGAAAATAAAGTGTAGCACAGGCTCTTCTTCACAGACCACAGTTTTGAAGTTATAAATTCACTCTTCTTTCTCCCATAATTAGTAAGATTAGTATATTCTTCTAGTTAAGAAAACAGGCAACTTGCACCCAGCATTCATATGTCCAGGTAAGTTCAAAGATACCAAAACATTAACTCTGCACTTACTTCTTTCAAGAGACAATTCACACAAGACTAACTAGAGCATGTCATTGCTCAGATCAAACTGATTTGTGACAATCCACAGCACTGCTTGTTAAAAAAAGAGCACAGAGATCATGAGATGCAGCAGTAGTTTTCCTCTTAAGAACCCCAACTACTCTGAAAACAAGTCTTTTAATCCGCAGCAAAACAAAGCTCTGTTCTCTAAACCTCCTTTGTAGGCTGTGTTTTTAACTAATGTATATAAAGTTGCCCAGTTATCAACTTGTAACACAACTGCCAAAAACCCCAAGGCTTGAACACTCTTAAATGTGTGAGAAGTGTTTGCCCTGATATCCAATTTAACAGATAATCAACATATGAAAATCTATCAGAACAATTATGTTTACTTAAGGAAAAAAAAAAACAAACAATCACAATACTAGTAACTTTGTTGACCACTAGCTAAAGATATAATTAGAGCTCCAGATAATTGTCTGATCCCTCAAAAAAGTCAGGTTTATGCTTAAAAAGTTTTATCACTGATAAAAATCATCTTGTTAAATGAAGTTCATGGTGTTATTCCAATATAGTAAAAATCAGCTTGCTTTTTTAACCAACATTTCAGACAAAATAATCTTGAATGAGAATGTTTGACATGCTTTTTTTAGTCACATCAGAAACTTTACTTTTTTTTCTTCAAGTGTTGGTGTTTTCCATTTAAAGTATTTAAAGAAACAATACGTGATTTCTGTAACAACTGTAAGAGTTAAACTAAGTTAAGGCAGAAGCACTCTGAAATGCTAAACATGAAAACACAGCGCTAACTCTTGCACTAAGTATAAATGCCTTTCACAATTTTTTTTTAAACTGCTTAGCATTTTTGACCGTATTACCAACCGTAAGACAGACTGCACAGAAATAAGGGAAGAAAGCATGTTTGGCCAACAAAAGTTTTCCTTACACGAGTATTTATGGTATTCCAATATTCCAACTAATAGATAGCAAAGTTGCTACAGTATTTATACATTTTCAATAAGTAAGAAAAATACATTTAGCAGCACAGAAACTGAATACTTACGTTAAGTTAAATTTAAAATTAAATTGCCAAGTTGAAGTTCCTGGAGGGTATTCTCCTTGCTCATTCATAAACGTCAGTCCTAGTTGAATTATTTTTAACAAGTCGACATTGCAGCGTAAGAGTTGGTACTGATAGTCTGCATTGCTTCTGAATTCTCCAATAGGCCTTGCAACTACTCCTGGAAATTCTGTGTCCTGCAAGAGCAGAATTAAAACTTGAACACACAACAACCATACAGATTTACATCACTCGTCTGCAATAAAACATCTTATCTAGCCATTTCATAGCTGAAGAGTACTGTGTTTAAACTTAACTTTTAAAAAGGAAACAGATTTGGATCCAGATGTTCATACAGCATTATTTCAACACTAAGTCTTCTTTATGCTTTCCATTTAAAAGGATGAGCAAGTTTACTGACTCCAGCTGAAGTCCCGATTTTTGCAGTAATTTGCTAGACAGACATCAAGCAACCACTTACCATAGCTACATAGTTATACTTCCGTATAACTTGACGAATTTTCTTCATCTCTTCATCCAAGTTACAAGCCCAAACTTCACAGATTCTTTGGCTATGGTCTACGGTAGCTGCTGGCATAGTGGGGGGCTTTACAGACCATACATCAAAAGTTACACTTGTCCGAGGATCGGTTTCATAAAGAGGACTTCAACTGTTTGTTTTTTAGCCTAAGAGAGAAAGAAAGCAAAGCATGAAAGTGTAAGTTTTCGCTAGTAGTTTGTCTGAAAACAAGAAGGCTTAAGCACCACAACCACGCTTTATCCCTGTAGATTTCATAAAAGGAGTACAACATAGCCACGAAACCCACAAGAATTTCGGCTACGCGAGCTCAGGTTACCATCAGAAACTAAACCCCTATAGTTTCGTTAGCGACTGTTTCTTGCACAAGGGCGGCAAAGCGCACTAGTGACACAGATACCGGAGACACCCGGGTCCCCAGGCGCTTCTGCCCCGCGGCTCGGAAGGGCGCGTTCCTGCGGGTCCCTGGACTGCGTGCAGCAGGGAACGAAGCGGCGAACCAGCGTCACGCCAGGCCCGGGGGCACCGCGGGCGGCCTCCCCCGAGACGGGAGCAGCTCCTCCAGCTCCCAAGGGCCGCGCGGACACCGACACACGGTCGGCCGGGTCCCCGCGCGCGCGACAGGCCCCGGAAGCGCCCGGAGGAGCTGCAGAGCCCGAGGGTCCCGCAGGGCTCCGCGCCGGTGCCCCCGCCCGGTGGCCCCGGTGCCGCGGCCTCGGCCCCGCTCACCCCTCGCGCTCC
>WEKY01034519.1:13325-29208 GCA_013390045.1 Picathartes gymnocephalus
CTCGTGAGTGGCCGCGGCGGGCGCGGGGGCGGGAGGGCCGCGCTGTGCCGCCCGTCCCGGGGCCGCAGTGGGGCCGCGCTGTGTCGGGAGCGTGTCGTGTGTCCCTGTGCGCACGCACGGGGGCCCGGCTGCGCCCTGTCCCCTCCCGGTGAGGCCTGGCTGGGTCCTCGCGGCCGTGTGGGTAAACAGGGCACCCGAGCCGGCGGCGCTGCAGCCGGGGCCGGCCCAGCTCCGCGCTGTCCCGGGGCCGAAGGGTCCCGCCGGGCGGGAGTGCGATGCTGCGGGGTCCCCGCCAGAGGACAGTGGGATGTAGGCCCCCGGTGGGCTGGGAGGAAGAATTTGGAAACAAAGTAAAACTAGCTGTTGGGGAGGCGCCCACGCTGGCTTTGGTGTGGCCTGGCCGGGTGATCGGGCACAGGTCGCCGTGCTCGTTTTCGCCAGCCATTGACCGGAAAGCCTGCTAATAGGTTGTAATGTCTACAAAGAAATGCGACTGCGTGTTGGGCTAAAACCTGTCTGGAAGCTGCTTGTAGTAGTGTAGTTCATTAAAAGTTGAGACTAAAACATAGAGCACCAAGGAGTTGTGTCTCACAGTCGTCTGTCAGCAGTGGCGCAGTGGCACAGCAGCCCTACTGGTTTCTAAGGAGCTGTCTCTGTGGGCATGCAGGAGCTTAGTTAACTTAAAAATTTTTGTTGGGCTGGCCTTACTTGGCTTTTTGTTTATACCCCTTTTTTTTTAATCTGACAGTGAGATGACCTCATCCTGAATTAGGTCCTGCAAATGTGATCAGTTTTTGTCAGTCAGCTTGCTGAACTCGTTTGCTACTGTTTGTGCAGGCACCAGCTCAAGCACAGGCAGAGAGGGAATGGATGCTGCAGCCAGGAGTTGAGCTGAGGGATAGAGACATGGTTGCTGCCCAAATGTCATTAATTTAGGAGTGTCCTTGTTGCTCCTACCAAAATGCTCGAAATTCTTGGTATGATGTAGTTAACTAAGTTAGTTAGGTTTGGTTTGTGTTGTCTTAGGTCACAAAAGCTCAGGTATGTGTGATCTTAATTTGAGTAAAGCAGCTAGCTTTCCTTTAGACAGTCCCTCACAGGTTAGGAGCTTGACATAAAACCTTTGCATTTAAAAAAAGGTTTTCTTACATTTGCTGTTGTTCTAGACAAAATTAAGAGTGTGTCATTTTCCATGTACTCATTCCCGCTTGGGGAAGGGGCAACTAAGGTTAATAGTTCAAAGTTTTTCCTAAGCAGAGTTATAACCACTTGGACAGTTTAGTGAGATTCTTCTGGCTTTTTGTTCCTCACTCCCTGTCCTCATCTTCCTCCCCAGTGTCCATAGGTTGTGCACATGAGTGGAGCATAATGATATATCTTTCTCAAAAGGATTTTGCAGCAGGCAAATGAAAAGTGTCACAGATGATTACAGGGCCGGAATGTGCGTGAGAGACTCCGGGGAGAATCCTTCAGTTAAGAGTGAGAAGGTGCAGATATTGGTGTGTGGTGTAAAACCCTTCATTTGAATTCTCTTGTGCTGAAGATATTTGATATTTTCTTCAAACAGCATGTGATTTCACAGGGAAGGAGAAAATACTAAGTTGTTTATGGGAGGAATAAGATCGGGCTGCAGAAAGCAACGTTCATAGCCAAGTTAGTGTCTTAGTCCCATTTGTTCCCCAAGCTCTTAAAGACAGAATCTTAAATTCTGTGCCCTAGTAGTGCTTTGGAAGGACACAAAACACTCCCAGCACTACTCTTAACACACATTTGCAGATAATGTATTTGGGGTTTTTTTGAGAAAGGACTTGTATGGAAGGTACCTGGCAGTGGATGGAGGAGCATTTCTGAAGTTGGATCAGAGGATGCTTTCTGGGAACACCCATCTGCCATTATTTGCCATTGGAGCCATGTTCCCTCCCCTGTATAAGGGAGCAGTAGGTGACAATATTATTAACAAGGTGCAAGCAGGAAAAATACATGGAAGAGCAATCAGTCTGCTTTTACAGTTTGTTTTGATTCATTATAAGACGAAGCTAATTTTCTGCCCTTCTGTCTCTTACTGTCAGCTTAGATATGTTCATATTGTCTAGAAATTCTGCTTCTGAGCTAAGTCTTCACCTCCTCCACGTTCTCTGGGATGCTCTTTCAAAACAGTCTGGCTGTGCATAGAAATTGTAGAATACTTTGAGTATTGAAATCAACTTCCTATTAATGCAGCTCATTTCAAGATTTTTCTCAGTAATTTACCTGTCACAGGAAATTTTGTAAGGTACATCGGTGCTTTCAGGGGGGCCTGGGTCTTGTGCGTCACTGGAGCGTTACATTGTTGCAAGTAGCTCTCCTCCAGATAATTCTTCAAAGTACTTGTGCGCGTATGTTGAACTTGGCGCACTTAGTAAAAACTACTGTTAAATACTAGGCTAACTTATAAAGAAAGAATGCCTAGTCTAATACATATTGATCTGTAGGCAGTGTTGCAGAGCAGTACTTAGTTGTGAACCTGGTATAATGCCTTGGCAAAGTAAATGTTTAATCAGATAAAATTCAATATATTATAAAAACACTGATGTGTTGTCTTAAATTAAGCCGGTAAAGGGAGAAAGATAAGTTGAGATTGTTGTCAGATGAGTGAGTAGTGTGATTTCCCCTACTTTACTTGTGACCATGTATGAGGTTTAGAAGTTAAATCCACTATGTTTCTGCTTTAATCTTAATATTCAATATAGAAAGCTGAAGACTATTAATTTATTCCAGCATTTTCAATTTTTTTCTTACAAGGCTTTTCAAAACTAAACTGAGTGCATATGTCTGAGGTCATGCTTGTTTCTTTCAGACTTTTAGTTGTTATACTGACCATGAAATGGATGCTAACAATTTCTTCTTTGACAGCATTGCAGAAATCCAGAAAGATGTGGAATATCGACTCCCATTCACTGTAAACAACTTGACAATTAATATTAACATGTAAGTAGAGTGAGCTGTGTCTTTGCACATCTTGAAAATTAAAATTGTTCTAAAAATAAAAAAGTGGTAATAGAATGTAAGCAGCTCCCAGCTCATAATTAATTTCAGGAACCATAACCTGGATTTGTATTAGCAGTTGTAGTGATCTGAGTCAAACTGGTACTGTATAAGATATGCATGTTCAGCTGAGAACAAAATCGTATTTTGCTGTTCTCAGTTCCTAAGATAGCTGTGTGATTTTAGTTGAAGGTAACTAGGGGAAAATGCTTGGTGGTTTCTGATTCCCTATCACTGAAAATAAACTTGTTTGGTAATTTATTAGTCTGCTGTAACTCCATACTCTTACCTCAGGAAGCTTCTGGATCATAACTCAAGTGATTTATTGTAATATTTCCTGTAAATTTACCTTGGTGGGATGCTTTTGCTCTGGCAAATATTGATATTCTGTTCACAAGTTTTTTATTAGTTTGGCCTACAGAGTTGGCCTGTTATTCTTACAGGCTACACTGCATTGTATTTGTAGTAATAACATTTGTGTTTGAAAATGTTCTTGTTATGCTACAGGTTCTTTGTTATCCATCAGTTGGTCAAAGCATGTACTAATAACACCGAGGCTGCGGGTTTGGCGCCTGTATGGGCCATGCACTTACGAGCTGGATTCAGTGATCCTTGTGGGTCCCTTCCAACTCAGAATATTCTGTGATAATTTCTCCTTTGTTATACTACAATTTTGCCCAGTAAATGCTCTCTTCACTTTTGTGGAAGTCTGGTATTCCAGTCTGTTGGACTTTTAATTTTGTAACTGAATAATCCTTTTGTGTGCTTCATTCATTGTGAGCTTCTCCATTACTGTTCTCATAGAAAAGTAAGTTTATGTAATTAATAGTGCTTTTTCTTTGCATAAGAAGCCTTCTTACACAAACTTTACAATGGCATGTCACTGTAGTAATAATTATTCTTGTATTTGCAGTTTGCTTCCACCTCAGTTTCCTCAGGAAAAACCAGTCATCACTGTTTTCCCACCTGTGAGACATCATTTAGTGGACAAGCAGGGAGTATATGTGACCGGTCCATTAATAAGTAATGTATGTATAATTTGTAGCTTCACACAGATCTACTCTTAATAGCAGTTTTAATACATAGTGCACAAGATTAATACTCTTGGTAAAAAAGATTACTATAGATCCTAATCTCTTACAAACTGTATTTTGGGGGCCTGAAGACAGAAATTCAGAAGCGTTCTGTATATTTCTAGTTATTCTTTTACTGATATTACTGACTTGAGTATTCCATATGTCTAAAACTGTTTTAATTTATGAAGGCTTAGAAAGTTACTATCACATTTTTGTGGTTATTAATTGCACAGTTCTTCTGATTACATTCCAGTGTACTCCAAATATAGAAGAGGGATGCTTTAAGGTGGTTTTGTAATGTGGTTCTTTCTAGCCTAATCTTACTAGAATGGCATCAGAGTTTTAGCTTAAATATTCAGAATTTTAATATGCTGTTCTTTTTGTCAAGAAGAATGTGCTATTTTTTTGGAGTGGATGGAGGTTCTGACTTTTTCAGAATGCAGTTAATGCCTTTGTCCGCAGATATTTTTTTTTTTTCTCTTCTGTTGTTTTCACAAATGTAGCTTGGTAACTAAAGTGGGATTTCTTGGTTGTTCAACAGAAATGTGGTACTTCATTGACTCTCCACTCATAATGGAATATAGAAAAGACTTCTAGTTTCTATTCAGTTCTAGGTGGCTTTATTACTTTATTTGGAGCTAACGTATACACAGTTTGCATTAGCGGATATGTCTGAAATAGCTTTTCTGCACTGTCATGTGGGTATAATAAACAATCAAGTTCAGCATGTTTTGGAACTCTTGGATTCCAGACATAATTTGTCTTCTTCTTTGGGTTTTGTTTTGTGTTTTTCCCAGTTTACAATGCATTCAGATCTTGGAAAAATTATTCAAAGTTTACTGGATGAGTTTTGGAAGAATCCTCCAGTTCTAGCTCCTAGCTCAACATCATTTCCATAGTAAGTTATCTAAACATAATAAATAGAACTCTGTCTATTAACTTCTGAAAAAGAGACTAAACCAATTATAAGGAGGGCAGGGAGAGGAGTAATGTAATGGATATATTGGAAGAATTAGATTCCCTGTCCTTGCACAATTTCATGTGCATGCTTGATGACCTGATTGTTTTGAGAAGAGACACTAGATTTTCTTCAAGTTGCTGTATCAACATGCCTGATGTAACTTTATATCAGGCATGAAAAATAAATTTTTACATTATCAGATGAAATCTAGAATTTGCTGTAGCTCATGATCTGAGCAGTTGTGTTTTTTCATATTCTGTTCATAATCTCCCAGGCTTAGGGCAGTTTCTGTTGCACCATGTACAGCAGAAATTGTGTGATTTAAAGAACTGTATTAAATTCGAACTGTATCAGTACAACTGTGGTTCTTGTGGCTGACAGTGATACTAAGTTTAGATGTAGCTGCAGTTGTGAATTTTAAAAAAAATCATTCATGTTATTTAGAAGTAATTACTTGTGTGTTGCCCAAGCTATTAAATGCTATAACGTGAATAAGAACTAATGTATGACACAGATGCTTTTCTCACAACTTTAAGATGGAAACAATTTTAAATTATGCTCTCATAATTTTTTGAGAAGTGGTTTTCTCATAATTAAGAGTGTAAGTGTGTATTTGGCTGTTCTATAAGAATATAGATCAATGGAGTTCTATACTATATTGCAGTATTAGACAAAAAGACTATTTTGGAAGTAGCTGAGAACAGAAAATACAAAGTTTGTGGCCATTTGAAAATTCTTTCTTATGTCTTACATGTGGTCTGGTAATTATAATTCAAATGATATGAAATGTTCTGTAAGCAGTTGTTTGCTCATGTTTGTGGTTTTGTTTGTTCTTAGCCTTTTCAACAAACCAGCTGGAATGCCTCCTTTTGCTCCTCAGGGGTTTCCATTTCTCCCTCCATATCCACCTCAAGAAACAAACAGAACAATGGCAGCCATGCCTGTTTCTGAATCAGTTTCTTCAAGCTACACTACAGACAAGCCTGCTGCTCCTTCCTGTGGCTTGATTGCTGATCTGCCACTGCCTGTTCCAACAGCAGAAGCGGTGCTTCAGGTCTGTGTGCTGAGTTTTGCTGCTTAAGCTGTCAGACACTGGGTATAAGTTCCCCAAGGGCACAGGGGCATTGCTGTAAAACTCAAGAAAGTACTTGAGTGAGTGCACTTCATTGTTTTGCTGGTGCTAGGAAAACAAAACTGTCATTCTGGCTTTGATGAAGAATTTTTTTAGAACTTGAAGTCAGAGCAACAAGTTTGTCTGAGTTTCAATGAAACTAGTGTTATCCTATGGATCTTTGATTATAGGGGGTTTTGTTTTGGAACTGCAGTCCCCCATAGTGCAGCTGCAATTGTATCTCTAACCATAGAAAATGTTTTTTTCTTTCTTTCTTTCCTGCTCAGAACCTATTAGGTGAGGGCAATGTGCCATCTCAAGTTTTTATATGTAGAGTTTTATCTTGTATGTTTATCTCAAGCTTCCTACTGCTGATAAACTCTATAGATGAAATTTTATTTTTAATAAAACTTTATATCTAAATGTTTAGTCTTTCATCAAATCATGTTTATAGAAACTAAAGTTTTCTTAGGCTTGGAAGGTACTTTTCTGGCTTTGTAGCCAGAATACATTCTATTGAGACAACTGTCTTTTCCTTGTCTAAAATATTTCTGAGGGATTATAGGTTTAAAAACCACATGAAAGAGATCAAAATGTCAGTCTCCTCTGTTCTTACTTCCCTGAGTTTTACTATTCCTGTGTATTTCCTGAGTCGTCCAACTGTTTTCAAACGAAGGACAGGGCAAAACAGAATTATTTTCCTTCAAAACTGACACATCTTTTATGACGTGCCACCCCAAACATCTTCAAGCATTTTGTTGCACTGGTTAAGTTGTTTTCTATTCAGAGACTAGTGCTACTTACTGTTTCTTACTGCTTTTCCTGCTTTTCTTGTTGCTGGCAAATATCCATCTTCAGTTTTTGATTAATCAGGTTAAATATCAAGAAAAAGCTCTTCAAAAATCTACTAAACATTTCTAAACTTCTGTTCAGGTTGGCCAGAATGGATTTACATACAAGATGCCTGATGTTCCTGATACCTTTCCAGAACTCTCAGAACTAAGGTAAATTTTCAGAAGGTAGCTGAACTTTCCATAGTTATTAAAAGGCAGTTACTGCTGGCCTGTATCTGATTTTTGTCAGAAGTCTGTACACATCACTGAAAGGATTTTGTAGACATTATTAATAGGAGAACTACCACATACCAAATATTGGAGTCAGAAAATAACACAGCCTTGTATTCAAATGTGCTGCTGTAGGGTTTTGTCAGTGGGAACAGTACTTGATTCAACGCCAGGAAAAAGAGTATTTATTTTTACTTTTTCTAACTATCAGTGCTTTGCTGTTTTCTGAGGCCTTGCCAGGAACTTAATTTCTAGTAATTCAATAAGCATAACTTTTGAAGGAGGAAATGGGACAGCTTGAGGCTGGTTCACAAATTACATTCTCTTAAACTCCAAAGGACTGTAGTGCAAGGTAAATAGTGAACTGTTTTGTGAGCAGCTCAGCATGTTCAGGGGAGGCTGCGTTAGACAAATCCAGGTGGTAAATGTCAGCTGCCCCAGTGCAAATCACTGCTACATCTAAATACTTCATACACATACTACACAAATATTTTCATCACCTTGTCGTTATTCAAACAAACTGTATTTATTATTACTCCCAGCACCTTGCACAGATCTAATGAGACAGCTTCCTAGATCAGTTATGTGGGATAGAATAGGATACAAATTTGCTATAAACTCCTTCAGATCTCACGTCTTTCTGGTGGTGTCGTAGTTAAGCAATTGAAAACTCTGTCCTTTCAACTTGGGGTGGTTTTTTTCTTTTCCTTTGACACCTTCCAAAGAACCTGTTAAGTTTAGCTGACTTATCTTTTAAGTTCTAGCAACATCCTTATTACATAACAGCAAGTTAAGATTTTTTGCAGGGAAGTGGAATTGTTTGAACAACACATTCTAATCAAGCCTGGGCCTTTCCAAGAAGACTGGCTTAAAATTCCATGATTCTTTTGTTGGTAGTTGAGTTGAATGACAATGGTTTTGCAACTGGTCTGAATAGTTCTGTTCTGTATAGGTGGCACAGTTTTGGTAGCTGGGGGGGCTTTTTGAGTGGCCTTTGTGAGAAAGGGCCAGGAGCTGCCCCTGTGCCAGGCACAGTTGGTTTGGCAACAAACCCACTGCAGGACTGTTGAGTCCATTACTGAAGCTAGTACTGCCTCTGAAAACATTTTAAAAAGAGCAAAGGCAGTGAGGATTGAGGGGAGTAATGAAAAAGTGTGATAATCCTGCAAACACCAAGGTCAGAGAAGAAGGGGGAGAAGCAGGTGCTGCAAGTTCCGGAACAGTTACTTTTCCACAGCCCATGGAAGTTTTGGAAAAGACCACAGTAGAACAAGTATTCTAAAAATTTACTCTGTAGCTGTGAGACGACTATGCTGAAGCAGATATCCACACTGCACTCCAGGAAGGACCCCATATTGGAGCTGGCTGATATGCCCTGAAGGAAACTGCAGCCAGGTATTACCCAAACTGGAGTAGTCTCTCCTGCCAGGAACTGATTGCAGTCTGTGGAGTGTGAAGTGTGAGAAGGAAGGAGAAGCAGCGGTGAACTGTTAGGGGCTGACTGCTACTTGCAGTTCCCCTTTGCCCCAAGGAGGAGCAGGGGGAGGTAGTGTTGGAAATGAAGGAATGAAATTGAGCCTGAAACAGAGCAAAGTGTTGTAGTTTTTGCCTTTCTTGCTCACTATCCAACTCTTACTGTAATTGACAGTAAATTCAGTTAAATTTTCTGAGTGTATTTTTTGTGTGATAGTAATTGGTAAGTGACCTCACTGTTTTTATCTCAAGCCCTGAGATTTTCCTCCATAGCCTGTTGAGGGGGACTGAGAGAGCAGCTGAGTGGGCATCTGGTAGCTGGACACAATCAACCCACCATAGTAGCATTATGGGAAGTAAGGCTTGAAATGGGAGATACTTTTTAACATGCTGCTTTTTAAATTCCCTGCTGCATATAGTAGAACCCACAATCCAGGAGAAAGGGGAAAAATAAGTTGTGGTCAAGTGTCATGTATTTGTAAAGTCCCAAAAAATGCCTCAAAATTTGGTAGAAATGAATTACTTTAGATGTGGTGTTTTCTGTTAGATTTAAATGTACTTCTTTCTGTTTGAATACAGTATATCACAGCTGACCAGTATGAATGAGCAAGAGGAGGTGCTACTGGAACAGTTTGTGACTCTTCCACAACTGAAGCAAGTCATTACTGACAGAGATGAGTTAGTGAAAAGCATTGAAGAGCTGGCAAGTAAGCTGTCAAAATATTAACGTGTGTGGCTGTGTTCTGTGAACTAAATCCTTTAAAAAAAGTAGTAATAGTGGTTTTATTTTCCAGAAAAAAACTTGTTACTGGAGCCTAGCCTTGAGGCAAAAAGACAGACTGTGTTGGATAAAGTAAGTGAACAATAAAATCATCTTCAGAAATATTAGTGGTAATATCTGGGTTTTTTCAAGGTGAAAATGTTCTTTTTCTTCTTCCTTCCAGTATGAGCAACTCACACAAATGAAAGCAGCCTTTGAAAAAAAGATGCAAAGACAGCATGAACTTAATGAGGTATAATTCTTTTATATTGTCCTTTAAGAATACTTCAATAAATACAAAGTTTTGATTTGTATCTTTAACCATTAAGAATATTCTTTTGGTTACTCTCATTTAATATGAAGTAGATTAAGTATTTCCTCAAGTATGAAAAAAATGGGATGATTTACCAAAAAGTTAAAAGCAAAACAGTGAGTTTTTTGATTGGGTTTTTGTTTTTTACTGCTCCACTAGAAGCAAAGTTGGAAGAATAGAGTGATGCACATGTAGAACTGTTTAGTACAATCCCAGTCCAAACCAGTTTTAAGAATAGAATAATTTTTAAAGAAGGCTTGTTCAATTAATGGTACTCATTTAACATAATGAGCTTGTAAAACTGTACCAGATGAAAGTGCTCAATAACTTCAAGAACTTAAATTCTGCAATTCACTGGGGATTCTTACTTCAAGTAATATGTTGTATGTGCTGTCAAACCTTGTACATTCTACAGTGCAAATAGGGTAAAGTTATTACTTCAGAAAGTATTGGAGAAGGACAATAATTTCGTGGTATGTTTACCAGCGTATTCATTAGAAGATGTAACTTCTAATAAACCACTTTCTGCACTACAACCTTCATAATTTGCAAGACTCATCACCTGAGAATGCAACAGTCTATCAAATTATCATGCGCAGTACCTGAATTTCAGAATGACCCCAAAATAACAAAAAACCCCAAAAAGTTGCATAACTCTAAAACAAAGGTTTCCTCACTTGAAAATCAGAATAGTCTGACTCCTAATGCCTCCTTTAACTTTAAAGTGGGCAGAGGCAGTTGACGTGGTTGAGGAGTAGCACCTGAATTTTTCTGGTTTTTTCCCATATATGTTATATCTTCATGTATTGATGTTTGCTGTGCACTACGTGGTATCTCCTCCACTCTTTCCTTCAAATTTCCAGACAAATATTTTTACTTGTACTGTGAGTGAATTTTAGTCATCTTTTATTAGAGCAAACTCTCCGTATTTTGTACAAGATTAATTTAATAGGAAATTTTTGATTACATTGAGGTTTTAAAGTACATAAGTAAAATATTTTTCATAGGGTAGATGAAAGTTAGGCCAAGCATCTAAAATCTATAAATACCTTAATTTTGCAGTTCTGGCTCTGTACAGACCTCCTACTGGATGTGAATCATGTCCTGATTAACTGCCCAGACATATTTGAGAAAAAATAATGAAATTGTACGCAATAAACAGATGTAAGGTTTAAGGTTTATAAGAACAGAAAGATGAGTATACTGATTTAGATTAGCAGCCCATCTACTTCTTGCGTAGGTGCTTTTTGCTTTCCTCTCCACAATAATTTCAAGGGTAGTTAAAAGTTGAACAGTAAGTGCTTTTTTTACCTTTTGATACTTCTCAGGTTTACAACTCCTTTTCAAAAGTACACCCTATTTATTGAAGACACTTGAAATGTTAGTTCTACTCAGAAATCATGCACTTGAGAACTTGTCAGATTTCCAAGCTGGGTGCTATCTACAGTGTAGGGTAAAAGTTTAAAAACTATTCATTTGTGTGAATGATTGTGTATCTAAACTAGCAACACTTTTCTCACATTGAATCCTTTCTAGTTTAATTAGCTGTGATGTTACATGGAGATGGAACTTTATCTGGTTAATTAGGCTTTTATGTAATTAATTAATAGTGTTTTTTCCACATATTCCATATTCGTATAGTCATTTATCTTCTTGGAAATGTGAGTTTTAATGGACAGGTTAATATTACATTTGACTTCTTATTTTCTTAGAGTTGCAGTCCAAGTGCTCTGCAGGCAAGACTTAAAGTAGCTGCACATGAAGCTGAAGAGGAGTCTGACACTATTGCAGAAGACTTCTTGGAAGGCAAAACAGAGATAGATGACTTTCTTAGTAGTTTCATGGAAAAGAGAACGGTATGTAATATAACAAATAGTTCTAATCCAAGACATGTACAACACATAGTGAATAAATTTAGGATGTTTTTTTAAGAGTTTGAGCAGTCCTGTGATACAGAACAGTGCTTTAGTGAGCTTTGACAGAAGAAAAAAATATCCTTAAATGACTTCAGTCTATTTAGACTATAATCTGCATCCCAAAGGCACATACTTTTAAGATGGGAGTGCAAAGGTCTCCTGCGTTAACCCTTTTCAGGTGTTGCAGATATGTTTGTGCCAATTTTTTCTGTATCTTATATAGACATAGGGGAAGATAGCCACATGGTAAATTTCAGATTTGGGAGGTTGACATAAACTGACATGTTGCATTAAACAACCTTAATGTTTAATTTATTAAATTTCTTAAACAAATTCGGTTGATGGCTATCATCAAATAAGTAACTGAGCTTCCAAAACCACCATTCTTGCTCATGCTGCGACAAAAGTAACTTACCAAGTAGTGTACCCTTCTTTAAAGATGCCCAATAAATGCATTTTGTAACATTGGAAACAATCCTCATATAAGCAATTTTGCATGGAATAATGTTATTGATATAAACCCTTGTTCAGCCCGAAGTTTGGAAGTGAGGTAGGTCAGGCGGGTTTTCTTTTTTCAAAGAGCCTGTAAAATAGCTAAATCATTAAGGAGAAACTGCAGTATGCATTATAAAAAATTGCATTTAGAATTCAGTCTTGTGTGTCTTGTTTCATAGCTCTGCCACTGCAGACGAGCCAAAGAGGAAAAACTTCAACAGGCAATAGCAATGCACAGCCAATTTCATGCTCCACTATAGGTAAGCTTTGTTTTTTAAACTATTTACGTCATTGTTACACACCTGGTAACTGCAGATGGATTTGTTACAGTGCTTAGTGTTCTAGTAACACTTTCTGTGGAAATCAAGTATGTTCTGCATCTGTTATTACTTGTATTTAAAACATAACTTCTGGAGAAATTAAAATATCTAATTATGGAAATTTGTTTTACAGACTTCCTGCAAACTACACCTGCCAAGAGAACGAATGAAAAACCCAATAAAGCACACTTTTTAATAACTATTATTTGCAAATAAGCATTTCATCTTATCTGGTTGTATTTATAGAAGAGATTGTATACAGAGTTGGGATGGTTTTTGTACAAATTAGAATGTCTCTTTATATTCTCATTGTACTCAAGAATCCTTCTATTGCAATCTTTGCATTAATTTCTTGTATTTATTGTTGATAGTTTTAATATTTAAGTTCTCTGCTGCTATACTCCATTATTCAGAGATTAAATAACTAAACATGTAATTTTGACTAGCTTTTTACATTTTTATAAAAACGTAATTCATATCTTTTGTATTTTGAACTTTAACCATAGATTTGGCTTAATCTGTGGAAGACTTTAAGCATTGATAGGACTTTGGAAACTAAAACTGTTGTTAATGGAGACTGCCAGTGGATTCACAAGCTGTCTTTTCTTGAAGCCAAAATACTAAAGAACCATTTTTTTTTCCTTCTAAGTAATAACAGAAAGCTAAGTATAGCTTGTATTGTGTTTTGGATAAGTAGATTGGGGATTAAGCAATGGATGTCTTGGAACAAATTATATTGGAATCAAAATAGAATAAATAATATCTGCATAGATTTGGTATGTTGCTGAGTAGCACTGATGCACTGATTTCAAGAGTGGCTTGGTACCTACCACTAATTAAACACAATTTTCATCTAACAATTTCATTTTCTTTTTTGTTCATAAAGGAATAATAATCAGGTCACCTCCCTGTTTCTGTTTTATGCAATATGAATATTTTCAGCTTGTGAGGAACTCAGAAACACTTCACAAAAACTAGTTACGAAGTTCTTTGGAAAATAGTTATTTTTTCCTAATTTTAAAAAACAAACAAATTTGGTTGGAATTGCATAGTGTCATATGGTAAGGCAAGTGATGGAATTTGGAAGTGAAACTTAATTCTGCACTTTAATCAATGAATCTTGCCTCTGGTAAGCTGACAGTCTTAGGATGGGGGTATGTGTGGTGAGAATGGGTAGGACCAAATGCAGTGTTCTGTAGGAGAAAAATACAGCCCCTAAGTACATGCATATATTTTCTCTCTTGCTATTGCAAGAAGACACATTCTTTTTCTTAACCTTCTCAATGCATTAGGTTTTCATGGACACCGTCAAGGAGGAAGGAGGAGGAGGAGTAGAAGGAATTGTACAGTTTTGAGAATTAAATAGGATAAAGTGCTGATTAAGTAATGTATCAGAAATCCTGCTTCTTTCTTGTCAGGAAGCAGTCTGGAGATAAACCTCTTAGCCAAGACTCTACCTCTGTGTTACCTGGATAGGATCACAGAACATGGCAGGTTCAAGTCTCAGACTACAGTCCAAGCATGTACTTTTCTGTATCACTGATCTTCAGTCCTAAACTTGATATTCTTCCAGCAAAATGTGACATTTCTTCTGAATGAAGAAAAGTGAGTAAGGAAAATCACATAAGTGCAAGAAGTCTGTTCCACAGGCTAGTGGGTATTCAGTCTCAGCCCTGCCATTTGTTACAGCTGTGTGGTTGTCCTAAGCTGTTGCTTTTCAGGGTGAGTAAACTATTCACTGCTATTTTAGAGGACTTATTTTAAAGCTGATACAAATTCTGAGATTAGATGTCCCAAGAAAATAGATCTGTGGTCCAAATCAAAGATACGTAGATGTCTGAAAAAAAATCAACACTTCGTAAGTGGAATGGTTAAGCAATAATTTTAGAGGATCTTATTCCAAAAAATGTGCTGCTTGTATATTTACATAGCACTTCTGCTGATGTGCTATCTAAAACCTTAGAATATGTAGGCATCCAAGTGGTTCTAAACTTGTGTCTATGAATAGTATGATTTCTGCAGCTCTGGAGAAGAGTTAGATGTATATCATCACTGTTACCTTCTTTGCAAAATCCCATCTGTTTTTGTGCTGAGTTGAGTTGTTTCTGATATCTTTCTGAGGATCTAGTTAACACTCAAGACTACACACAATTCCATATGGAGCTGTTTTGTTGTTGTTTCTTCCGTGTGAATGGAGAAAGGAATGGATGACCAGACATCTGGTGCTCTTGTGTATTGGGCTAGAATCTTCTTCATGCATTTTATAACAGCATGGAAGGACACATTTCTGTTCTCATTTGCTAGGTATTACGGTGCTCTACTGTCACTGAACTCTTTAGCCAGGTCACCTTCAGGGGATTTGCTAGTACAAGTTCTGAACACTTCAGCTTTTCCTCTTACCTTATTTTTGTGAGCAAATTTTCAAATTGGGAACTTCTCCATGGAGTCTTTCTGATGGTAATGTAGTAGAATCTACAAGAAAATGTCACTGTTCAGTGCAAGTTCAGTGTTTGTTGTTTAGGGATTTGAAAGGTGAATTATCTTTTCTCCCTTTCTATTCTCTGATACCATTGTTCCTATTCTTTGGATTTTTTTCCCCTTATTTTTAGCCCCTTCTGCAGTCACAAACCGATCCTCTAGAAAAGAGACACAGAAGTCTCTGTATTCAATGATGATGTATACTAGATTAGCTGCAGGAATCCTGTCACATCCAAGAATGTCCAGCCCATTACTGGTCTTTATGGGCCTACCTGCTACTGGTTGGGGTGGTTTTTGTGGGCGGTTTTTTGTTGTTTTGTTTTTCTTTTCTTTTAGTCCTACACTGGTTGTGCCTTCCCTGGTCTACTTTCACCAGAAGACTGGGTAGAACACTGATAATGCTCTGTCAGAGTTAGGGGCTTTTGCTTCTAGCATACTGGTAGCTCACTGTTAAGCACCTTCTTTACCTTATTTTGCCAAAACATGGAGTGTAGGTGTAAATCCAGCTTTAAGCAGTTCCCCATAAAGTGTAAGGGAATGGCAGCTGCTGTTAGATGCATATTCTGAAGGTTTTCGAAATATAAGTGAACTTTTAAGCAATCTGGAATAACAGGCTATGTACAATGTCTTGTTTCTTGGGACCCTTGCACAATGTCATGCTCAGGTTTCCCAATGGGAAAGTCAACTCAATGAACAAGAAATACAAGAGTAAGGTGATGGCTCGGCTCTGATGTTGCAGTAGTTTGGGGTGGAGTGTACGTTCTGTGTTGTAACTGCTAACTGTGTCTGGGGTTTGCCTAATTTTAATACCTAATCATACTGCTAAATCACAGAATGGATCAGGTTGTAAGGGTCCACACTGGATCACATGGTCTAACCTCCCTGCTCAAGC
>WEKY01034527.1:0-15324 GCA_013390045.1 Picathartes gymnocephalus
TTATATGAGAAAGATTTCAAGAAAGACTTCAATGGCTGGAAAAAAAATTGAAGAAGCCATTCATGAAAATCACCTAGAAAACAGGGGATGCTTACTTTATTTAGAACGAATGTGTCAAAAGTAAGTACAGCATCCTTTCTCTGCCGGGGTAACACTTCCACCACGTTACCATGGGTTGCTCTACCTTGGGTTGCTCACTTCCCAGAGTAAGGGGCCCTCTCCTGACAAGAACGTATGCCAGGTCACACACCTGTGAGTGAAGAGCATTTTCAAAAAGGTGGCATCTTCCCCATTCCCAATCAGTCGTTGTATGCTGTATCTTTAAAATTCATTATTATTATCATAGTTCCTTAGGTGTAGAATTATTCAAAGTACATGAGAATGATGGAAATGTTCATTGGTATTCAGTTCTTCAGAAAAGCTCTTTTCTGTGAAAACTTGAAATGCATTATTGTTGGTACCTTAACTCATCTGTCATATGGTGAACGTAGTTGCTAATGAACTGGGTAATGTTAATATCTGGGGATAGGTTAGTGAATAGATTGTAAAATCAAATTTATATGGCTAGAATTTCTCTACACAGAAATAGTTGCTGCCATTTTGTAAAATATCATTCATTGCAGAGGAGAGATCAATGTTAAAGCACTAGTAAGTATTTAATTACATTTCCAAATTCTAGGTGTCTTCCCATTACTTATTTGTTTGCTCTGTTTGCCCTTTGTGTTCTCATTGGACCTTGATTCCTGCTTAGAGCATTCCTTTTAATGTGTGTGCAGGTACAAATTGCATTGCTATATGATGTAAATATAAATATACTTGCTTACATCTTCTCCTCAAAAAGGATCCCACTGAACTGAAGTAGTTTCCCATAAGCCAAACAGTTTTAAAGTATCATTTCTTTAACTTTTTTTCTTCTATGTTTCAGAGGCAAATAAAGTAGTTTACATCTCTCTGTGACAGTGCCTCGAAGTGCACTCCAGCCAGTAGTTACAAGGGGAGATACTTAAATGGCTGCAGCCCATGCTCCTAGGAATGTATCCCTCTCTTAAGGAGTTTGCCCCTGAGCAGATAAATTTGTGACAGATATAATAATTGCAAAACCAGAAAAAATATGGTGCATCTTCAGCTTTTTTTTCTAGAATAGCATTTGCTGACTGGAATGCAATGGATTGGTCAGTAGTGAAAGCTAAACTCATCTACAGGTATCTAATATACAGTACTTAAAATTCAGTGTCATCTGGTACATCCAGGCAGGTCAGACACTGTGTCAAGTTCTTGGCAACAGTGATAGGGAGATCTGTGCCTGTGTCCATAAATTCGAGGAGTTCTCACACAAAAAACCTCTGAAAACCTGTTGGCATGTCTGCTGCCAGTGAAATAAAAGCAGAGAGGCAGGGAGGGATCAGTACATTTTGGATCGTTCATTTTAGTGGTCTATACTTAGGGCAGCCTATGATGTTTCATTTCTATTTGTTCAATTCTCAGTTCCTGAAAGTATTTACTTCTGTTATATGATTGTGCTGGGGAATGCCTTGCTTGTATAAAATGACACTAATGTACATTCTTCTCTGTTTGGACATGCATTCTGGAAATTAAGGTTTAGCTGTTTTGTCTAAGTGAATATTTGTAAATGTTTAGCATTTTTAATTTAAAACCTTTTCTCTGCTTGAACTTGTGGCATGCAAATTGGGTGGCACACTGCCTTGGGGAAAAGGGGTCCTTAGTCTGTGTTGTTAAAAACCAAGACCTTTGATTTCAGAGCTTCATGCCTTGCTGCTTTTGTCAGGGGAAGGTGATGAAAAACTGCAGTGGTGTCTAGTCTTTTCTGAGCTTGAGGTAAGGGGGAAGAATAGGCCAAAAAGAAAAGTGAGAAAGTGCTGTTTGGAGACACCTTTTTATACTTTGTGTCTGCTCACTCCCACGCAGGACTGTGTGCTGCCTTTGTGCATAATTTTAATCTCTCCTTAGTAACCTCTACCTGGGGCAAATACTGCAATTTGGTCTCTGAGGATGCTGCATCAGGGAGGACTCTCTGATGGGGGAAGGCATCTCAAAAGGCAAAGGTTCTAAGCCCTTTTTTTGAGCAAATGCTCATGAATTCTTCTGCATCTTCCTTAGCTTTTTTGGGTTTGTAAGAGGTAGAGTGTGAGGATTGAATTACTTTCAGCAGAAAAGCTTCGTGATGTCTGCTTGAACTAAGAGATAATGCATTACTCTATTTTAATAACAAGAGGCTTCACTACCTATAGCTCTTTTCCTCCAAGAGAGAGACTAGCATGCTACTAGGACAGAGATTTTGTCTTTAAATTCAGTTAACATCAGTAATAGTTCTGATATGGCCTCCACTGCTCTGTACAACACAAGAGAAAAAATTTAAAAATACCCACAAGAAAAACCTCACTGGAGCTATAAAAGCAGTGATCTATGTGAAAGATAAGAAATTCTGGTGCCTTAATATAGAGGCATATGATTATGTTAAAACACTGTACTGTATGTACTGCTTTTAAAAAAATTATTTCAATTTGATTAAGAAAACGACAGTTAAATCAGCCTTCTCCTGAATGTTCTGGCTATCATTTTCTTTAGCCAGTGTAAACCTGCCTTTCAGGTTTATGAAGCCACACTGCTAACATGTAAAGCAAGATGTTATGACTCATTGAAACAATTCTTTGTTCTCTCTTGAAAGGCATTGCTGATGACATTTTCAAATGTACTTGGGTTTACCCCTAAGAATGCAAACCTTTCACAAGCCTGAGCTTAATGCAAGACAGATTATGTAATTTTTGCAATGCCATATGATGTGAATGTAATCCTGTTAAAGTCTTTGATAATTTTGGTTTCCAGCTTTGCTGAATTTTGCCATAATTTTATCAGGGGAAATAAGATGGCTTCTCTTAATTTGCAAAACTTTGAACAAATGTGGTAAAAATGTGTTTCAGGACTGAGAAGTAGTTACTAAGGGATTCATCAGCAAAACTTCTTTCTTGACTTGAAGACGTAAATTATTTGCATGAAACCCTGAAATCACGTGTCTGAAAATAAGAACTTCAATTGACAGTGAGGCTGTGGTGGTTTCACCAAGGGTCAGTGTTTTACCTGGACAGTGCTCCCCAGTCCTGGGAAAATATGAGGTTAAGGAAGGTGATGTTAGAAGGGTGTGAGGAGAGGTCCTGGCTCACATCCTGGCTGTTCCCTTGCTAAGCACTTCTTTGTGTTCAAGCAGGGCTTGCTGAAAGATGTGAAACAGTTTGGCAAAGAGGGCTGTGGAATCCACAACATGCAGTCTGTTTTGGCTGAGGGTAGCCAAAGCACTGAGCATCTTGCTGCTGTGGAGGTGGAGAGCCCCCAGCCATGTGAGCTGGATGGATTTGCTCAGCCTTTCCTCACAGCCAGACCACCTGTTTCTGCAGGACCTGCAATTATTAGTGTTAACTGACCTACGTCAAAAAAGAATAAATTAACAGGCATTTATTTTTCCTCTCTGCCTAGCAGTATAAGTAAAAAGCAGTTAAAAAGCCTTTTATCTCAGAAAGGAAAGAAAGGAGGCTTTAATTTCAGTGCAGCCTGGTCTGAAATGTGCATGTTTCTTGAGGATAACACACCAGCTTTAGTGTCCATGGAAGGAAAGCTGTCCCAAAAACTCCTTGTGCAGTCCTCAACTGAATGAAGCAGAAGACTTCCAGCCAAGAAGGGTAGTTGTATTTTAAACTGGTGCAGAGTCATGTAAGTTGAACTCCTGTAAGGCTTAAGCTTCTTTGATTACTCCATGATTGTGTACTGTTATTGTAAAATGCCTGAATGGGAAATTGACAGCTTCATCTTGGTGGCTCAATCAGTATTTCTTAGTGCTAGTAATAAAACGAGCTGATGCTATGAATAATGGTACTGGTCAGACAAGGAGTGGAAAGCTCATTGAAAGCAAATAGATTTGAACTTCACACGATCACAGAAGCTGAGCAAGGCTTGGGTGGGTACCACTTGATGTGTCCTGTGAGCCACGGTGCAGGCAACCCTTTTCATACCTTCTGCTAGGGTTTTCTGACCTCAGTGTAGTTAACTGTGTCAAAAACCATCGACTCTGAGTAGCTGATGGCGGAGATCCTTTAGTCTAAAATGTTCTCTGGATGTTTAGTGCCTAGCTGGAAGTCTTGCCATCATTTATCTGCATGGGTCATTTGGAGTCAGGGCTGGTTGTTTATTTTGAATTTTTCTTGTGTCTGTTTCTAAAGATACCTGTCCAGTCCTAGGTTCCTGAGACATTGTTGTACTGTTTAAATGATAATGGAAACAGCTACAATGGTGAAGATAATTTGCCTTATATGACTTAGAATCGTAGTTCATGACAGTTGGAAGGGGCTCATCAGGATCATCAAGTCCAATATATGAATGAAGAGATAATGACAACAGCTGTTTTAGTGGGATGTCTCCTCTGCTTTATTTGAATAACAACTAATTTAAAAATAAAACTAGCAAGGCCAATTACAACTTCAGTTTTAAATCCCTAGTGTCTAGTAATCGAACCTGTATTTTTAGTATTTTTAAGGTGTGTTTTGTTTTGTTCCACCTTTTTGCTGCAATGCTCCTGATAGTCACTCTTCAGCTTGTCTTGCCTTGTTCTCACAACCTGAGTTGTTTCGTGTTGACAAAACTGATGATAGAATCACTGTATTGCTCTGCTTTATCCAACTTGATAAATTGAGATTTAGTGAATTTCTGCTTCCCTTAATCATGTTGCCCCCCAGATTGCCCTCTGTTTTGTGGCTGATCATTAAGGCTCACTGTACATGCTGAGGGAATATGTAATTGCAGTTGCTTGATGTAAACAACCAGTCTGATGGATTTAGACAAATAGAACCTTTCAAATAAATCTCCTGCTTTAAGCATATATATAGTAAATCTGGTGAATAGCATGGATATGCAATTTCCAGGCTACCAGAGATGTTTACTTTGTCATAGCTTGCTTAGTGTGTGAGTGGCCACCTGAAATTTTTGTATTGTCCCTGCTCATGGGATTAGCTACTAATCCTGACCAAATGCACCTCCTGAAAAAGAAAATAGATCTTCACCATTGTGATGTGATTGATACTTCAACAGCAGAGCTAAATTAAACGATTTTTAATCAGTATTATTTGCCATTTTAATTTTGAAATTATTTGTTCATAGGCTAGAAAGTGAAATTGTACAAACAATATCCCACAGCTTCCACTTTCTGTTTCTTTTCTTGTGGTGATTTTACTACAATCTAGTAGTTTGTAAAATACGAAGCAGCTAAGCAAGACCTAATTATGAGTTATGTCCGTATTTTCTTGTGGAATTTAGGACTGTAATAGTCAAAGGCTTTAATTGATTCTGAGGGGATCATTCTGTGTAATTATTCTCCATCTTCCTCGTCTGTTTGTTGTTGGCTGCCAGGCGAACCGACAAATACGAGGCATTCAGGTGGAAGTGAGCTTTTTATAGAGCATTCTCAACAGTACAATGTTGTTTGCAATATTGTCCCCAGCATTGTTTGCAAATACTGTCATAGACACTTAATGAAGTGCTATAAAAGAAAACAGCAGGATTATTTCAATTCAGGGTGTTGGACTGCTCCCCCTTCTATTATCAAAAATATTTTACAAGAAAACAAATAAAACCTTCTTTACAAAGATTAGTAACAGAGGAGTTAATGATGTATAATTTAGGTCTTAAGGGCAGTTTTGCCTCCTGATCTCCATTGTCAGAGTTTGAGTGACAGGTCTGTACTGGAAGGGTGAGTGGGATTTGAAAAATGCTATGTTCACCGGAACTGTGGGGTTTTTGTTTGTTTGTTTGTTTTTCTTTTGGTATTCTGTAACTACTACCTTGACAGCTCCCTAATAGTATTTTACAGAATTATTTTTTAAACATGTAAAATATTTTCATGTGTATTGCTCAAATTTTTGTTAAAGGCACTGGTAACTGCCTCCTTTTTTTTTTTTAGACAAAGCTAATTGAATGCATGAATGGCACTGCGCATAGCTGACAAAGGCAGAGCATCTTTGTGAATAGGCTCTGTAAATTCTTTCCCACAGAAGTCAACGAAAGGGTCGGTTGTCCTGGGCTACGTATTTCGTCACCTAAACCTGGTGGAAATAGATTACTTTGGACTGCGCTACTGTGACCGAAGTCATCAAACGGTGAGTAAGAGACACAACAGGCTGGATTTGTCATATATAAACTTTACCCTGTTGTGCTGTTTGCCTGTAAAGCATTAGATTGTCATACTTCCCCTAACTTTCACTGTTTCCTGGCTCAGGTTTCCAGTAATAATTTCTTTTGTTTGTTTGCAATAAAGTCTTGGGATAGCCATTAACATCTTAGATAGGAGAGGAATCAAATGCTAAATGTTGTTAAAAACTAAATTAAGAAAGTACAAATAGTAAAAAATTATTATGTGTAAGCAGGATTGATATTTTTTTCCACTTTAATACTGTGCTCAGAAGGCAATGCCTGGTGCTCTGTGCTGCTCAGCCTCCCTCGGCCCTGCAGTGCCTGGGAAGCAGTGTCTCTGAGTGCATCACAGCCTGCCTCACTTGCTGCAACACTGGCTGAACACCTGTTTCAGGGTTTGTTGGGCAATGCCATTTTCACTCTGCCTGAACCATCTCTGTGTACCTGAGCCCGTGCTCTCTAGAGACTCCTTTATAGGGACTCACCCCACCTTTGAGCTTTTTCCACTGGGACGTTACTGTCCTAAACAGGCGGGGAGATGTGTCAGACAGGCTGAGATGTTTCAGCCGAAGCAGGCAGTGTCTTGGAGCAGTGCTGTCTGCCTCACCAAAGGCTTGTGCAGGATTGCTGCAGGCAGAGATGAGGAGCAGCAAGAGGAACCAGTGGTGTATTCACAGGATGGTTTTCATGCTACCTTAAAATTATGAACGGAATAATGCCTGGCCTATGGTTAAATTAAATCAAGGCATTATGGTTTTGAAGCCAGTGTTTTGTGATGAAAGCTCTCAAGACCCTGTTTCATCTAAATAGAGTAATAACTTACTGACTTGCTAAATATTTGCCAATTTTTTCTGTTATCCAAAAGTTGATCATATAAAGACTGAATTCAGAACAGTGTTAAGCAGAAGATTACTGATTGCTACTGAGAGCTACACACTGCCCCGCTTCCTGTATCTTAATTTCTGTGCCATAGTCCAGATATTTATGAATACAGTTCCTTGATAAGCTTCTAATTGTTTCATTCTATGAAGATGAAAGCCAGATTCAGCTGTGAACTAAAGGTAGACTGTAAAAATGGTGGTTTTGGTTTCCTGAGGAATTTGAGGTGTGAATGAAGAGCAGGTTTTTTGCTCTCAAAAGTGTTTTCCTTTTTGCTGTGGTTGCAAATAAAATAGAAATTGCTATTCCTGAAAGTATTTCCAGAAGCATACACAGGGTGTATTTAGTGATGTATATGACAATATGAATATAAAAGGGGATTGCATCTCTATTGTGAAATGGACATATAAAAGCACATTTTAGGGCACATCTTGTGTTCTCCTTTTTCTCTCATGTGGTGCTCCAGTGGTGTAAATTTAATGTTAGGTCTAGGCTTTTTCCTCTGGTCAGCCCAAGGTCAGGAAGCCACTGTGATGCTTCATTTTCCCATGGATTATCCCACTTCTGTCATTTGCCTGCTCTTGCACCAGCACTGGCCTTGTCATGTGGATATGGGACCTCAGGTGTGTGCCAGCCTATGGAGTGCCCCTGCCCTACCATGTAGATGCTCTTTCATCTGAAAAGTTCATAAATGAGCCAAACAGTGCTGCTGTGTATAGTTTTATGTGTGGTTTTATGCTGCTAGCGTGCTATTTTTAGGGAAATCTTGTAAGCTCTTCAGAATGGGCAGCATAGTGGAAAGTTTTCACACAACAAACAACGCCTTGTGCTTTAGCTGTAAACATATATTTAGTTGCATGCTGACTATGGCTAAAACTCTCTGGGCCAATGTGAGAATTAGTCCTGTAATGGCTGGCAAGAAGCCTAGATTTGTGTTTGGATTGGATATTTTTTGGATCGACCACAGTAGATTTCCTAAGGGAAGAGGAAAAAGGTTACCTTGCTAATTAGTTTTAAAACCATGCTCCTGAGTTAGACCCAAAGGGAGAAAAGTGTTTGGGGGTTGGGCTACCTATTAATACGTTGCTTGTGGTGAGGAAACTTTTATTATTTGTACTGTCAGGTTTTTGTGTCACCCTATATATTTAACTGAATGATGAATAAAGCAGCTTAGACAAAATGATGTGTTTTAAAGAACACCAACCAGTCACAAAAGAAACATTTTTCTTACTAAGGATTTGAAAGGGCTTGTTTACTTATTTTTCCCATTGCACTTGCATGCCTCAGCAGTTCCAGGTGGTCTTTTAAGTGCTGTGTTGGTGAGCTACCTCTTATGTGGGTGGCGTAATTATTTCAGTACTACCCGTAGGGCTCTAATGAGTTAACAAGGTTTCACTGTGCTATGTAGTGTATAAGAATGTGTAGCATTAAAATGGTCTCTTCCTGAACAGCCAACAAACTAATTAGCCCGTGAGAAGAGGTGGATGCAGCAAACAGATTGACAGAACTGTGTGGCACTGGCAGGGGCATGAACAGTAGGATAAAGCATAAATTGGAAGACCCTGTCTCTAGGGTAGTAATTTGGTCATATTACACAAATTTCACTTTACTGACGTTCCAGGTTTCCCCAAACTCTCCACAGTGAAAGGACAGCATTAAACTGGAAAAATCAAGCTCTGGAAGATTACAAGTTGCTGCCGGAATAGCAATTATCTGTATCTATTTACTGCTCTGAACAAGGCAGGTCTCCAAAGGAACAACAAAATGTATCTTCAAATAATTAATTAAAATGCAACATTTAATAATGAATTAAAAATTCCATGATATAAAACTACACCCCAGTGAACAGGAGGGTTCAGGTAATGCTGTGGCTTGTCAGTAGTGTTTTCTAATGTCTTAGTGCCTTTGTTCACAAGCTACATGGTGCTTCTTCTCATGTAGTATGTGAGTACCTTTTATTGTGGTGCAAATTCTTTCAAAGAAAGACCAATTTTCTGTGAGTGCCACCAAATCTCTGAGTGTGCTGCATCATCTAACCTTCACCTGAGCCTTTTGCATTGCTGTAGAGAGTGCTGGCACCCAAACTGGTGTAAATTGACACCAGATACTGTCCTCATGATCCTCAATGTGGATAGTCAGCTGGATCTTGCTGGAGAGGGCATTCGTGTCTTCTGCCACATCTGCCAGGATGTTGTGCCCCATCTGCTATTTTCAGGTGAGACACAATCACCAGAACATGTGCCGCAGAAGCTGAGGGTGGCTTAGGAAACTCTCTCCAGCCTCACAGAATCACAGAATCATTCAGGTTGGAAGGGACCTCTGGAGATCACCCAGTCCAAACCCCTGCCAAGGCAGAGTCCCCTAGAGCAGGTGACACAGGAGCACATCCAGGTGCGTTTGGGATGTCTCCATAGGGGGAAACTCCACGCTCTCCCTGGGCAGCTGTTCCAGTGCTCTGCCACCCTCAATGGAAAGAAGTTCTCCCTCATGTTGAGGTGGAACTTGTTGTGTTTTAGTTTATGGCCATTGCTTCTTGTCCTGTCACCAGAAAGTCTGGCACCACCCTCCTGGCTCCTGCCTTGGAGATATTTATTCGCATTAATGAGATCCCTCTCCGTCTTCTCCAGACTAAACAGGCCCAGCTTCACTTCTCCTCATAAGAGAGGGATGCCCCAGACTCCTCCTCATCTCTGTGACCCTTTGCTGGACCCTCCCCAGTAGCTTCTTGTCTCTCATGTACTAAGGAGCCCAGAACTGGACAAAGTTTTCAAAGTGTGGCCTCACTAGGGCCGAGCGGAGGAGCAGGATCACCTCCCTCGCCCTGCCCGCCCTGCTCTCTTCCCGCTACAGTCCCTCATTGCTTTTGTATTTGGGGAAAACAGTGGCCCAGGGGTGCACTTCTCCAGGGGCTGGGTGACCTGGTGCTGGGAGGGCGATCCTGCTGGTTCCTGCTGTGCTGCAGCTCCCAGGTGCTCTCCACCCAGTCCCTTTGCTACTGCCTTTCTGGCTTTGCCAGGGGTCGGTAGGATAGCCATGCTAGTTACTGGTCTGGGAGAGGTAGAGGTAGCAATTTTAATACACGGTATGTCAGGAAAAGCTGAGCAGAATTTGATGAGGGAAAGGGTACTTCTGAAGCTCAGAGGTGTTCCCTTGTCAAATGCCAAAAGAATCATGCTATATACAAAAAAAAAACAAACAAACCGGACAGCAGGCCGTGATGTAAATATTATTCTTTTCTTACTCAATAGTGCTAATCAGAGCTATTATAATCAGAATGTACCACATACTGATACCCTCCTAGGGCTCTAAGAGGAGAAATACAAACACAGAGGGACATATCATGATATTCATTCATATTGCACCATGTGCCCCCTCCTGCCCCAATGTAAGTGTGTTTTTCTCCCCTGCTGAGAGGAAGCTCTGCTTGAGCACACAACCCTGAGAGCACAGCAGGTAGAAGGTAACCCATGGCAATACAGAGAATTAATGTCATACAATGTAGAGCATATTTTGTCCTCAATATCTTAGAAAAAAATGTCAAATTGTACTTAGCTTGTGTTTTGTTAAATGGATTTTTTTCTTTTTATGGATTTTTACACTCATCCCCAAGCATGGTATACTAAATTATCTGGGAAGAAAGAGAATTGCTATGTGTGTTAAATTAGATGTCATAACCAGTGGAAAGAAAATGGGGACTGATAATGTTGAGTAGAAACAAGAAATTTTAGAAGACTATTAATGGATTAAAACAACAGACACAAAGCTGATGGTCAGGTGAGTTCCAGGTAGTAACAATGAACTTTTAGAGTGCCGCAGGATCAGTACATTGGTAATATAATACTAAATATAATCTATATAACTTCAGATTCTAATAACGAAGACAGAAGCATTAAATGCATATTTGTGTATAGGAATTGCCTGAAAATTTTTACATTTCTTATATAATAGGGGCATCCTGAACTCAGCAGGTTGAGGTTCTTTGCCCTGAACATTTGCAGGAAAGAAATTACACAGCAATTCCAATTTTTAATGTTGTCTTAGGTTGTGGGAAAATCTCAATAATTTCAGATTATTGAGGTACATTTTCCCTTAAAAATTGTGTTTCTTCCTGTTGTAAATGGGAACAAAAACTGACACATGTGTCATGATGGGTACAGGTTTGCAAGAATCTAATGAAGACCAGCATTTGGTTTGAAGTTGATAGATCTTTCTGCACCGGACACTTCATTGATTGATACCACAGCAAACATTTCAACCTAGTTAATATTTTGTTTCAAGCAGGTTAATGGAATTTGACCCAAGTTTAACCCTATGAAGATACAAAAAATTAAGATTTCAGATTTGTGGTAAAATTTTTGCAGGCACTTAAAAGGGCTAAAAATGAATTACTGCATGGACCTTGGATGGATGCTGCTTACATATCTGGCTTGTATGAGAGACAGATTTGTAAAAGTACAAAGGACAAAAGAGCCAAAAGAGCCCATATATTCTTTATGCTGTACTTTAAAATACCTTTTTTTAAAAAAATATAATTTCTACATAAAATTTAAAAGGGAGTTATTTTCTTTAATAACATTGTACCTTTTAAACTAGTCTTAGTAAATAAAAAATTACTAAAGTAATACCATATGTGTTTGTAAAGAACAATTAGTAAACTAGCCCCTTTAGTAATTGGATATTTGCATTGGTTAGGACTATAAGAAGTGATTTTTTTTCCCCCCCATTTCGTCTGTAAATGTTAAGTACTTCTTTTAGATTCACAGCACTGGTCCCTTGCAGTTAGGTGAGGAGGTGTTGGGTCCTCCAGCTCCCGGCAGCAGTGGTGAGCTGTTTGCAAGCCTGTGCAGGGGGGGCACAGGTGGGAGAGCACTGGGGAGTGTCACAGCGGCTGCCAGGAGATGAAAAGGGCAAAGGCAGCGGGTCAGAGCTGCCTTGGCATTCACCACTCTGGGGTTTGTTGTCAGCAACTGCTGTGCAAGTGCATTGGATTAATGAGACACTGTTTTTTTGTTCCATTTCTCTTGGCACTATCAGCTTGGAAGCGTAACTATACCCGACACTGTTTGTCCATCTGTACAAGCATTTAACAAGTATCTAACACACATTACTGTGTAGGTGTTCCTTGGTGTACTCTCAGGGCTCTGAGGCTGGGGTTCTTGGATCTGTAAATATTCTCATCTTTACTATCTGACTTAGGCTTGAAAAATACCTTTGCATTATCCATGAAATTCCACTAATCTTTGGCTTGCAAATAAAATGTTAGAAATCTCCCTCTCCTCCCCCCACCTCTTGCATTCTTCAGGAAAATTTTGGCAGCCTTTGAAATAATAAATAGCTGCACGGTGATTTTAAGCGTGAGTTTGTGCCATGGCCACAATGCTAAATACTCACTGTAGGAGTATTGAAATGAAAAGGCAGATGAGATTCTTGTCTCTTTTCCACCACGTGGAAGTGTTTAATCTCACATGTGCTGATCTCAAGTCCTGTGGCACTCACAGAAAAACATATTTTCTCATGCCAGTTGATACTTACTTTTACTAGCACTAGTAGTAGCACTCTCTCTTTCAGGGATGAGAGTGCAGTTCCTCCTGTCAGCTCAGTATGAGGGAAGGAGAGGAAAAGGTTAAGTAATATGAATAACCAGTTGTTCTGTGTTAATTTTCCAAGTTAAGTAACTAATTTCCATAATTATCTGTCTTGCAGTACTGGCTGGATCCTGCAAAGACCCTTGCTGAACATAAAGAATTGATAAACAGTATGTATTTAATTTGAACTTTAAGGACAAAGGTGAAGTAACAACGTTCCATCTATACAGTCTGCACAGTATTTCTATTCTAGTCATGATGGATTTATAGTTCTTAACAAGTTTGTTATTGCAGCTCTTCTCCATATCAAAATTTCACACATGGATTGCACATGGTATCATTTAACAGTGTGATTATTGTCCAAAGACTTCTGTGTGCTTAAATTTTCTTTTAGGCTAATAAGTGGTGTTATTCTTAATTTGTATAATTAATTATATAGTAGCTGTGATGCCTCTATCATGCTTAGCATACCATAACCAAATTAGATTCCCTTCTGCTTCTTAAAGTAAAAGGGGTGCCTCCTACTGATAATAGATTTTCTTCTATTATGGTCAGTCTTCAGATATTGCAGATGCTAGACCAGTTATATTTATTACAGTTAAAGAATGGTATTTTGAGATCTTTTAAAAAAAGATGTAGAAGTGGAGCATGCATGAAATAAATATAGCTGTAAGAATTTCACTACTGAGTTACATGAATAACAGGAGAGTAATGTTTTTAAAAGGTGTATTAGAAGACCTTTTTCAAATATTTCTAAATTTAATTGGCACATAATTAAAGGTACTCCATAAGATACTTGAAAATGTGTAAGGGATTAGTATTCAGTATTATTGGTTATGACAAAGAATCACATTTCATGCACAATTACATTTTTCAAAAATCTTCAGTGGAAAAAATACTTAAACATCAAAATCAAGCAGCAAAAAAAAATTATCTTTGATAAATAGTAATTTAGCAATGAAAGCTAAATTGAAATATTCAAAATAAGCAAAAATTGCAAGTAGACAGACAAGATGTGAATAATTAAAAGATTAAAAAAATAAGAAGAAGAATCCTTTTTTTCCCCTTTTGTGTAATGAGTGTAGATGTATGAATTGCTGTGTGGATGTAACATTTTTTCTGAAAATTTCAAGTTTCATAAAATGTTAGGATAGGCTTCTTAGTAGCTGTTTTGTAGTCAACTAGAAACAATTCATACCAATTAGCAATTCATGACAACCCACTTTTACACAAAATTTTTTTTTTCCTGCAGCTGGACCACCGTACACTCTGTATTTTGGCATTAAATTTTATGCAGAGGATCCGTGTAAACTGAAGGAAGAAATAACAAGGTACAGTATTTAATAAAAGTGTAATCTGTTGATTTCAGGCTAGCAATACATTTCAGCCAGGTGCATATTGTTGTGGTATGTCTGGGTTGGTTCTTTTCTTGAACATCTGAACGTTTCTGCTTGAACATTGGTGTGTAGGAGGAAAATTTTGATTAACTTCACAGTGTTTGGTAGTGACAACTGTTAGAAAGTCCAAGAAGAAAAGGTGTTCTCTGGGGCATCAAAAATCAAAGGGTCTTGATGTGCATTTTTGGGAGTGGGTTTTTTTTTTCCTTATTTTCAGTGAGGCACTGTTACAGCTACATTTACACTGTGCTATAACCAAGGTTAGAGTTTATGTGGATATCAGATATAAGTACTGGGAATTTTCTTCTTTATTTGCCATAGCTTGAATTCCAGAACTGTTTTTCAAGGGGATTTCTTTTGGTCTTACTAAAAATATGTGAAGGAAATTGAAGAGTTGCATGCCTCTGATTCTTTTACCTAAGCTTGTCCTCTGCAAGGTATGAGGATGCACACAGTAACACATGCACGTGCTTGCACACAGACACACACACATGGTTATCTGAGCCCTCTCACAGTGTTGAGGTTTTCTGGTTTTTTTATTCATTAAATGTCTTGGACAATTAGTTTTAGGTTCAAAAGGAAATTGGGTAGGTAGGCAGACAAAATTAGTGTACTGGCTTGCATTAACAAGTGCCAAAATACTTCTTTTGATGTCCTAAGAATGTGACACATGAGGATTCATTAGAATGCATGCAAGGTTTTTAAATTTCCTTAATCAAAGGTTGCAGCACAGGCAGAATACTTTTCTTATTCCAGAGTGAGAAAATTCTTTTGTTTCCATACTGGCGCAACAGGAATGGAAGTCTCCAATGTAACAAGACCCAGGCTGGCCTGGTTAAAATAATAAATGCTGTGACTTGGCAGGTAAAAAACCATAAGCTGGCAGCAATGGCATGCCCCTGTACTACGGAAATTTGATGCAGTTTTCTTGTACTTTCCCAGAAAAGTTTTAAATCCTGTTCACAGGGAAAGACAGGTGTCCTTGGGAAAGGGAACTTTGGCCACTGAACCTGTTGTGATTGCCTCCTGGGAGGCAGGGTGGAGGCAGGGGGCTAAATTTTCACTAGTTCTCCCTTTGCCCTGTGATAAGCCATGATCAAGTCAGTGATCTGCTGGTCAGGTGTGCAGATCCCATCAAGAAATATTGCAGTGTCAGGAGGAAGCCTCTGGTCATGACTTGACAGTGTTTGGTCATGCAGGACTGGTACCCGAGGTGGTAAGAGGGAGGGCCGAGGAAAGTGATGTGATTGTATTGTCAGTCTTCTATGAAA
>WEKY01034551.1:0-25590 GCA_013390045.1 Picathartes gymnocephalus
TTCCCCAGCTGGCTCCCTCACCATATCTGTCAGGACATTGTCCACACACTACAGGAACCTACTGGACTATCTCATCTCTGTTGTATTGTATTTCCTACAGACATCTGATAAACTGAAGTCCCCAGTGAAAGCAAGGACTAGAAAAATCTTATTTTCTTGCATCATGTGAGTATAGTCACTCAGACTTTCATAGAAAATGCTATGCAAAGCCGAGAAGCCATATGGTAACAGATCAAAAGGACTTTTTTGGACATGTTTTTTTTTTAATTTGGCTGCAAACTGGCTTCCTACCATGCTGTCATGCTTTAGAACTGATGCTTGCCAGCTATATTATCTGTGTTTACAAAGCCATAAGGATGTGTTATGCTACAGAGGAACTAATAGCTTTATTTATTATATCTTTATTATAGCAATGTAATTAGCAATATTATTATTGCTAAGCATCACTATCACCTCTTGTCAGCACCATGTAACTCCAACATAAGTCACTGTGTGTTTTATACCCCAGACTAAATTATTGGCTGAGTGAGTCTACACAACACTGTCTTGCTCATACTTCATGGGATTATATGGCTGTGTTCTGCTGGTAGGCTGAGGATTTGCCACCGTGAATGCTACTGTAAACCAGCATTATGACTACATGACTTACTGCACACAGTTCTTACCTCTGGTGGTTATCTATCCTTTCTTCCCTCAAGAACCTGGACTGTACTTCTGATGACTTTAAAACTTACAGCAGCCTCAGTGTCAGTTACATGAAAAAGTCAGAGTATCCAGTTAGTGACAAGCAACATTTGTTTCTGGACTTGTACTGTTACAGTGACTTCCTTTGCTGTAAGGGTTCTCTGAATAAAATAAAATAAATTAAGTAGGGTATGGACAGAATTCAGATGCATGACAAGTCAGACTTTGAATTATGTTTTTTTTCTGAAATTGTTTTCCCCTCTAGAGGTCATATTTGTTTTTAAAAAGGTCACATTTCCTCTAAATGAGCAGTTGAAATATAAGCCAACAGAAATGGGGAAATCAGCCACACTTTCAGCCAATGGGAGAACATAGCAACATCTTGAACTGACAACCACTTGGCACTTGCCAGGCCAAGAGCAAGCCAGGCCAGACAGATAAGGTGTAAGGAGGAGATTTTGGAACCAGTAAAACTCATGCCAAACAAGTTTTATTAGCAAAATCAGATATATATTTACAGAATACATAAGAATACACACTGGTCAAAACAACTATATTGTCAGTACAAGTCAGTACTGATGAGGCATCTTGTCCACCAGTAACAGACAGATCAAGACCTCAGATCCCCCATTACACAGATGTGGTTTTTTCTCTTGTTGGAAACTGAAACCGTCAGCTCAGTACCAAAAGCCAAAAGCTCAGTAACAAGGAATGGTTGGAAGTTCAGAAGAGGGTTGGGTTCATGTTCATCATGTCACCCTTGTTCCTCTGTGGAAAGGACACTTTTGAAAAGAAGGGAGAGCTCCTCTAAATCAAAGAAGTCACAATGCAATAATTTGAGAGACTGGGACAATGCAATTAGATTTCAAAAAACTTCATCAGAGCAGTAAGGAAGAATGTTGGAAACACATACAAAGCCAGGTATAGTAGAAAGAAAGAGAATAGTCCTTTTTTAAGCACTTTTTTAGGTTCACACTAAAATAGTCATATCAGGTTTTCCCTGTCCCTTGTCTGTTGATCTGTCAGAACATATAAAAGAGTTAATGTTGAGTATGGAGGGAGATGTGGTGCATCAAACATAATTACCTCTAGCATCTATATTCCATCCTTTTTTTTCTTCCCCAAGAAGGCAATCTTATTGTTTACTCTGAAAGGCAAAATCAAGGGTCAAGACAGAAAAACTCCATGAAAGCTTCTGCTATGTAGGAGAGAGACAACACAAACTAAAGGTCTTTTCTGCTCCTGAAATCTAACACACTTGAAAGAATGAAGGTCTTAGTCAAACTCTATTACTGCAGGGAAATATTTCATATTAGTTTGACCCCTAAGTTCTGTTTGTGTGTGTGCACATTCTTGTTTCTGTTACAGGAGGGAATCTCAGTAGAGCAATCAGAAAAAAAACCCTCCTGTATGTGTACACATATACCTACATCTCTGATAACTTTTGCATGGATAACCACTGAGATGCCTGGGTCGTATTGTAGCTTAAATATTAAAAAATGATAATATAATGGGAGTATTTCTCTGTGTTCCTTTCTTGCACTAACCAGTTCAGCTTTATAAAATATGATTCATTTCTTGAGCCTAAGGAACTGTAGAGAAAGGATATGTGTAACCAGAGTTAATTTCCTCCTGTGGCTCCTTATTGACCAGGACAGATTATAATACTTTTCAGGACACTTTCTTTTGTTAATTAAAATGCTACTTCACTACCTGTATGCTCCACCTTCTTGGACTGCATATACAATTCATATCAGCAGCTGACAACAAAACATAATGTACAACACTGATACAAATTTTAAAAATACATTTTAAAACTCTCCAGGAAGCCTTGTATTCACATATACAATTTCCTTTTTCATTTGGTTCTAAATAAACAAGCTGGCACTGCAGGAAAATAAAATAAAATAAAATAAAATAAAATAAAACCTTTTATTCTGGATTTTTTCACTTCAGGTGGCATAAAAGTGGGATTTGGGAACTACTCTCAGGCACCTTACTGGAGGACATTTTTTCTTCCTACTGTTGCTATGAGTAACTCCACTCTACAGCCTCTGGTCACCTCAACCTTATCAAAACTAAACGAAGAAGATATTAATTATTAAGTATCAGTTATAGAATAATAAAGAAACTTCCAATGTCATGGAAATGCCAGGAAACACATATATTTACATAGTGTTTACACATACTAAGGTCATTTGATTTTCACAGGAACCTTTATTTGTAAAGCCTTTTCTTTAAAAGAAAAACCCAGCATCTGGTGTTGTCACTCTATCCAACCAACTTTGTGATGCTGATATAAAAATGTAAATATGGCTTCTTTTGTGGCCAAATCTGGTCAGTTCTCAGAGCATCCCTCTATCCAGTGAGTCACTAGAAAAGCTGTACCTGCTGGTTTAGGTGGCAGTTCAGTTCGTGGTGGGGCAACCCAGCAAACGTGGGTTTTCTTTCCCTGATCTGTTCTGCTCCCTGACCTGCCAGGGCCTGTCTCAAAGCTTGTCCTTGAGAGCACCCTGTGCTTCTGGTGCCCTCCCTTTGATGCTTCTGTGAAGCCCATCAGCAATGCCATGAAGTCAGCTCAGACAGTGGTGATGCTTTCCAGTGTATGCTAACAGAATTACTGCTTTGTTTGTTCAGTTTTGGTTGGGCTTCTTAAGTGGAAGACAGTTGTGATCCTGAAATGTGGAAGGCAGCATTTTCAGGAACTGATCAAGTCTATTTTCTCCCCGAGCTAAGGATGACATGCCAATTCAGAATCTCAGCTCATATCAGACTCTTCTGTCCTTCAGATAGCAGTGACTAGAAACATTTTGTTTTATCATCTTAGCTGGCGCATTTTCTTCTTAAATGCAGACTTTGTTACGGTGATCCATAACTGAGAATCCCTTCAGGCTTGTCTACTATATTGCACTCCATCAGATTCAAAGTGTGAAGAATCCTTGAAACCTCCAGTTGCTTCAGAACGCAGTTGCTTTCCCTCATAAGTGCTGTACTAGCAAGAACATATCAGAACTCTGCTCCACAGGCTATGTTCAACGCTGGAAAATCAGGGTGCCAAAAAAAGATCTTAAAAGGCCATAGTCATCTATAACAAAGAGGGCATCTGTGGATAAGGAGATATTAATCCAAATGCCAGTGACATTCAAGAAAACCAGAACAGGGATGTGCCAGTTACAGTTTTGAAGTGACCCCTTCTTGATTGCATATGGATCCCAACCCTGGATTTTTAAAAATAACTTTAAGTTGTCTAGACTTTTCAGTTGCTACCAGTCTATTACATTTGGCACTTAAGTCAAATAGTTATGTTTTTCTGCCAAATATGCTACATATGAGTAAAGCTGCTATCTTGAAGGGCCTTTACTTTGAAGCTTTGTGGGTTTAAACACTCTAATACAGATATTCTGCTGTGATATTGTGCTGTGAATGGGGCATACAAGGATCATCTTGGTGAATCTTGCACTGTACACTAGAGGAGCAACTGTTCATTGCTTACAGCTACCTACCTAATACTCAGTAAAGACTGCAGTAAACTGTCCTTAGAGGGTGGAGGGGAAGAGTAGGAAAAATTTCTCCTGCCTCGTGCTGTTTTGCTACTTTCATTTAGCAGCAGTACACTTCAGTGGTAAGTCACTGAATCAGATACAGGCTATGACCTTTTGGGCGACCTTGGGCCACTCACCTCTCTGTGCCTCTCTTTTGTTTCCCCTCTGTAGTTTCCTTTAAAAACACAGCATAAAATTATACAGAGCTAATTCTGTCTCTGGGGAGCATTTTCCGTCCTAGCAGGACCCCACCACTGGCTGTTAATTCCAGGATTTTAGGCTCATGATTAAGTTACTGCAGTGTAACAAGGTACCTTACATCTGTTGCTCATTAGGGGGACTTGTCTGAGCCTGGGTAAATGACTACATCTGAACTAGTCATCTTGACTTTCTCTGTAGTCACTGAAAAAATTTGTCACTCTTAGGTTGCGTTCTGCAGTAGACAACTAACATATATCAGATGAATCATGTTGCCCAAATGCCTATTTCTCTCCATTGATTATGAAGAGTGTCTGGAAGAAATAGCTGAGATGAAGATTTCCACACTGCAGTAGTCTAAAGTTAGGTGGAAATTACTTTCCTAGTAACTGCTCATATATCTGCTGTTTGTCCCAAACAAAAGTGAACTACTTTGATACAACATACAACTATAAGACCTAGGTCAAGTTGTCTTACACTTTTTCTGAGCTATACACACACATGTAGTTAATATGGCTCAGCTGACACACGTTAAGTGGATCACACATTCACTCACCTTTTTGTAAAGGCACCATTCTATTACATTTGTTTACCATCAGCCTACTTTGTGACCAAGTTCTATCAAAGACCATCCTTTTCTTCCTCTCTTTGACTGTACAGACGGAGGGCAAGCTCACTCTTCCTACTGGCTCATTGTTTGTCATGGTTTAACCCTAGGCACCAACCAAGCCCCACCCAGATGCTCTCTCACTCCCCGGGCTGCAGGATCAGGCTGAGAATCAGAAGGGTAAAAGGTAGAAAACTCCTGGGTTGAGACAAAGACAGTTTAATAGGGAAAGCAAAAGCCAAGCACACAAGCAAAGCAAAATAAGGCATTAATTCATTGCTACCCATGGGCAAGCCATCTTCAGGAAAGCAGGGCCCCATCATGGGTAATGGTGACTTGGGAAGACAAACGGCATCACTCCGAACATCCCCTCCTTCTTCCCCCCACTTTATGTACTGAGCATGATGTCACACGGTCTGGAATGTCCCTGTGGTCAGTTTGGCTCACCTGTCCCGGCTGTGTCTCCTCCCACCCTCCCAAGCACCCCCAGCCCCCTCCCCAGCCTGGCAGTAAAAATCAGGAAAGGTCTTGGCTCTGTGTAAGCCCTGCTCAGCAATAACAAAAACATCTCTATATTATCAACCCTGCATTCAGCACAAATCCAAAACACAGACCCATACGTGCCCCTGTGAAGAAAATTAACTCTACTCAAGCTGAAACCAGCACACTGTGTTTATCTTATGCTCTCAAGCAGAGTAACCTCAGTTTGCACCCTTTAACTCATAATATCCACTCTTCACATGCAGCCTTCTCTATTCTCCCTATGAAGGACACTGTAAAAATGAACTGAATTTTAATACCTAAGTACTGGAAAAATTTAAAATGCAGACTGTAGGCATGAGTGTAAACTATTTGGTAAATCAGCAGTCTTACAATTTTTAAATCAGACTGTACAGTATGAATGTAAGATTGCTTTAAAGCAAATACTTGTGAAGATGCAAACAGCTAGAAAGGCACCCTTGAAAATATTTTTTTGTAGTACGTCTATGGGAGATAATATTCCCAAGCAAAATCTCTTTTTGTTGTTGTTGTTGCAGCTGCATGTAGAAACAACAGAGCTGTTTCTAAAATGTAAACAGATTTTAATGTCGATTTCCAAATACCCACCTAAGAATTCGTTATTGGAATATGGTTGTTTACCTATGGTATAGAAATTACAGAAATAAACAATGTAAGTTTGATGTCTATTGTATACATTTCTAGCTGTATCAAATATTTAATACCTGGTATTCTTTGGGATTTGTTAGCATCTCCTTTCAAACTTGCCTGTGGCAATTACAAGATGGAATGTAAAAAGTAGTTTTGATTATCGTTTTGGATTGTCACCTTGACAGTTTGGGTTGGGTTTTATAGGCATGGAGAAAGAACACACACAGACGCACAGAACTGCTCCTTTTCACTTTGCATCCCTTTCCCAGTAGACAGTGCTCTACAGAAATGGCTCAGGAGCAGAATAGACATGAAAGGATTACCAAGTGGAGCTATTTGAGGGAAACCTGGTTCATTATTTGGAGACAGGAATATGTAAGTGGCCAGTTTCATCTATAAATTGCTATTGCTTGGGGATTGCAAATAGACCTTAGTGGGTATTTGAACGGTCAAGTCAAATACACTGCTGCCAACAAAAACAGAAGGAGGAGAAAAAACAGGTGAAAGGAAAGGGAAGAGGGAATAGAAATTTAAAAAGCAAGAGAGGAAAAATGAAGTATCTTTAGCTTTTGTTGCCCGTTGAATAAAAAGAAAATGTTTAACAACAGGAGAAGTCTAAGGTCATTGCTTTAATTTTTAATCTAGATGGGAGGATGCAAGTGCTAATGTACCCATGTATGTGAATATCCTTTAAATATGAAAACTATTTGCTGGTTTGAGTGCCTTACTGGCTCTTAGCTTGCAGGTCCCCTCTAGGGCAAAGGCTGCACATGGCCACCTGTTCTAGCAGTGCCCATCAATCCCTTTTTTTGTCCACTGGGGAAAAGACATTTTGTCACAAGTGAATGGGAAGCTTACCTGTGTGTCAGACAGTGGGAGACTGAGTTCCATTAACTATTTATTTGTAGTTGGGCATTGTGTTTGTTTTGATGCAGACTGAAGGCTGTTGTTTGCACAATAACTGAGCAGGCTGTTGTGGCTACTGAATCTTAGGCATGAGGAAGACTCGGATGCATGACTTTATCATGAGGAAAGGAGAGGGAAACACCAGTGCAAGGTGCAGAACTTTGGTTTTTTTACTGACTCTTTCACAGTATGACTGCAAGTTGAGTTTCTGAGATTTTCTGTAAATGACATCTAAGCATCATAATGAATTATTAACCTCCATCTTTACATTGAGTCTGCACATAGCTTTCCCCTGAAATCCACAAGCTTTTGTGAAGCATATAGATTTTTTTTCTTTTCATTTAAGTATGTTAGTACTATGGTGCAAATTGTTGCTGATATCATTGAATGTCTTTCAGCATTTCCATTATAAACATTTTTTTTTCAAGGGATTTATAACCTACCTATTTTACTTCATGGGTTTTTTTGCAATTTGCCATAGAAGCTTTTCAGCATGGAGTAGATGGTGCTGTCTTTCCTTGTAACATTTGATTTGAACACCTACAGCTATTCAGGACTGACTGTTGCAAAAGGTAAAGGGGGAGCTCAGGTACCATGATTTTCCTACAAAATAGTATTTGAGCAGGATGTAAGGAAAAGCATGAATTTTGCAATTTGGAAAAGAAAATTGTAAAAATTTTTATTTTTCAAATGGAATTTATCAATGGCATCATGACTGCACAATGCATTGATCAGGAAAGGATGTTTTTTCTCATCAAAAATAAAACCATATGCTTAAATACCATATTTCATACATACCTATACTTTCAGTATTAATCCATGAATCCTACATTATTATCCTATTTATCCCTAACACTTAAGAATGCACAGAAGTAGTGAGTTTAATGAACATGTCTTTAAAACGTATGGTGAAGTGCTTTCAGTTGCAGGCAATTACGTAGTTCTGTGAAAAATGATGAGCTGCACTGTTGTCATAATACAAAAAATCTTTCCCATTGGTTTCCCCTATTGCTGCAGTCGAAAGAGTTACAATATTACTCTTATGCAGAAATCTGGGCAATGCCATCTTATTGACTTAATGCCTAATCTAAAACCTAATGAGGTAAAGGGACTATTTCCTTCGACTTCAGTAGTCACTGGAGTCTCATGGCTCATTCTAACCGTTCTCTTGTACCCTAATAACTGAGATAATCAACTGCAAATAGAAAGCCTGCAAAAGATTTTGGATCTTTGTTATACAGATTTTTGCCAGTTTTTATTCTAACCAACTCACCCTTGTACCAGAAGACCAAACGTGTTTTGGCCTGTTGTAAAAAAAAGTGAAAATTTTGTGGGGGTGAGAGATGGGTAAAGAATGTTTTCCTGAGTTTGTTTTGCTTTTAAATAATCTTGATGGTTGAGTCACAGAAGAGGGGATGTCAGTACTCAAAGAAAGAAATAGGAGAAGAAAATCTGGAAACATAAATATTTTCTTACAGGAAAGTTGTCAAATTGAACAAAATTCAGGATTCTTTTCCCTCCTAAAAGACATTATAACATACTAGAGCTTAATCTGCTAGTTTACTTTCCTTGGTGTAGGTTGCTGTAATCTGATATCACTTACCATGGCACTTTGACGTGCCTCAGGCACTGCATTGCAAAACGTCCCCATTTTGGAACAGCCATAGGTATTGCAACTTGGCTTTTAAGGCTGTTTACTGCCGTCCAGCAACTGCTCCAATGGAAAGAGCATATTTTGGGCAAAATTGGCTCTGCTGTCACCAGGCAATGTTATCCTCTTCTTTTCCTGTGTCTCAAATACTGAGACTTCTGACCTATAGCAGCGTTCTTCATTGGAAAGTGAGAAACAGTGACTGAATAAATGTGCAAAGACTCCACCCTTCAACAAAGCAAAAATGCAAATCACACAAAACAGACCTCATTACAAGTAGCTAGGGAAAAAAAAAATTGAAATCTTCCAGGTGCAAGTAGCTGACATTTCAGAATATCAAGTAAAAATTATGTAGAAAGAGATTAATTCCTACAAATAAAAAAATCTCAAAACCTTACAATATTCAGCCAAACTGGAAAAACATTTTGTTTTCAGCAAATAGATTAATTTTATTTATAGAATCGTAGGTTTTGAAGCTCAAACAACTAATAGCATCATAGTTTCAAAATATTTTAAAAATAAGATTTTTTTTTATTTGGGATTAGGCTAGATCAAATACTTATAACTGGATGAATTATAACTTGCATACTTATATTTAGTTGAATAGTTAACTATTTTGTAGCAACATGCTATGAACAAGAATCCATTTACACTGTGCTGTATATAATTTCTATGCAAAGACACGATGGGAGTTGTTTTAATTTAGTCTAAAAGTAGCACTAAATAAAGGAGGGGAAAAAGTTCCACACAAGGCAGCATGGAGCTGTTTGTCCTCTACCTCTGCCTATCAAGAATGATTGCAAGGGAGGAAAAACATGCTTTACCACTATTGCAATAAGCACAACATATCTTCTCTATTGAGAGAAGATTGAATGGTGACATAATGTTTTTTGGTCAGAATCTAGAACTGGAGGAGATTTCTAGTCAGAGAGGTCTCCGTTCCAGTAGACAGATTATTAGACTTCAGTGGCTGGCAGCTTAGGCCAGTTATGTTTTGATTAGAAATAAACACTAGAATTTTTAGCACTAAAGGTCATTAGTTGGTTGCTTGTATTGCCAAAGGATTTGATTGACAGTGTCTTACTGTTGTAAATTAAGTTTGTATATCCTTCGGAAAGAGAAGTTATAGTTCATTCACAAGGTGTTAGTTCTGATGCAAAAATTATTGGGTGAAAATTTTTATTTTGTGTCACAAGATAATTATGACAGTAGATTTGAAACATAAAAAGTCTATGAATTCATGAAAGTCAGGTGACTTTCTTGTTTTGAAAGACTTAGATCAGAATAGCCAGCCTCATGGGTACTCCCTCAGTATTGTGCATATTAAATATGCAACCCAGATGTTACCATAGTGGTGTAGGAAAGTGTTGGCCAACAGTCCCTGCATTCATAATGACAAGGTGCATGGACTATCTTAAAAAGTATTTATCTGTACAGAGATATTAATGTCATTTAGTGCCTTCTTTAAGCCAGCTGTATATTTCTAAAGTGTTGTCATAAGACAATACCTTGACTCCAAATAAATTACTGGTGCCAGAATTTTCACTTAAACTGTACCTTTACATATCACAGAGCATTGGTATCTATCCTTCACACTAATGACATTCTGAAAATAATTTCACCTTTACCAGATATAATGAAGCTATATTCTGAAAAATATGAATGCAGCAAGGAAGAACATTGTATTCTATGCACAGCTTTGTTTTACTGGCTATCTCCAGGGACAGTCACATTACAAAATGTTACTCCATGATATTCTTTCTAAGTACTCCCTGTAACTACACAAAGCACAGGACATACCACATTTTCCTTCTCCTTCACTGTAAACATTGGATAAATCATTGTAAGATATATTTGATAGATTTTACTTATTAATCCATAGCGGTTTCAAAAAATTAATGACCCAAAGTTCAGGTGAGTAGTTTAAATAAATATCTTCATTCAATCTTCTTTGACAGTCTACATGTGTATTCTGGAATATATCTGTATATTGATTATTTTTTTAAATTTTGCAGGCTGAAGGGATTATTTGTTGATTACATGATATTATTATGTGGTTTTCACCAATGTAATATGGCTCATGTATAGAATTTTTTTGCTTTAAAATCATTAATATAAGAACATATTTATATGTTACAATACATATGCCATACAAATGCACATCACAGTCCATGTGCAACAATACTTTTTATTAGTCTGTATTATACATGCCAATGTATTAAGCTGATGAGAAGATTGATTACATCACTTTTTGGTTTAGGAATGTGTAGCTCATTTAAAAAGACAGGATGTTTAATTTTGCTTCTGAAATTTATTTTGTTTCAGCTACTAGAAAGGAGTTGTACTCCGTGGTTAGCCTGGGCAAAAGATGAATTGCAATATAACGCTAGAAAGCAAGTTACAGACTGCTGCCTTTAGACCTAGGCTGTGGGTGACCTTTATAGACCTATACAGCCTCCCCATGTCTCTTTATTATTTTTTTTCCCTGCAGGATTTTGTCTCAGCAACCTACACTGTTTTCAGAGTTGCCTTTCTCACCTCTCTGGAGGCTTCCTTGCAACCCATTTTCAGCAGCCTGCGTGAAGTGGCACAGCCTGACCACATCGGAGCTGAACCATGGACAGCCAAAGCCTGCCATCTGCCCCGCTGACTGCTGCAGGCAGGAGCTTACAGCAGGACCTGAGAGGGTTGCAGGATGAATATGACTTTGGCATCCTCGAGAATATTCATCACTGTTCTTTATGGCCAGAAGTCTTTCCTTGTTTAAAAATACCAGGATTCCTTTGTACTGATGCTCTTTTCTAGGCTTCTGCAATTAGGTACTTTTAGAGACAAATAAATGCCATAAATTGGGTTTTTTTCTGAACTATTATAGATTTTTTTTTTTTTTGCGTAGTAATTTTTTAGCTCTAGATATATTTTTAAATGTCAGTCAAATAACAGATATGTTTCTAAGACAAGTACACATCTAACAAAAAGCTGTTTGACCTGATTTTCTTTGATGTGCTTGTAGACCACTGAAAGAGGAAAGAGCTATGAATATCATGTTTACAATATGGAGCACTGAGTCATGGGAAGTTAAGTATCGAAGAATAGAAACCTTCAACAGAGCAAGTACATAAATTTCACAGAATCATAGAATGGGTCAGGTTGGAAGGGACCACAGCGGGTCATCTGGGCCAACCTCTCTGCTCAGGCAGGATAATCCTAGAGCAGGATTTTGCCCAGAAGGTTCTTTACTATCCCCAGTGAAGGAGGGTCCACACCCTCTTTGGCTAATCTGTTCCAGTGCTCGGTCACCTGCACAGTAAAGAAATTCTTCCTCATATTCGGGTGGAACCTCCTGTATATCAGTTTCTGCCCATTGCCTGCAGTCTCAGTCTAGTGCCTCTGTCAAACAATTCTCAGTCAAACAGAAACAAAGGCTATGTCTTTTTCACTGATGACAGGCTGTAGTGCTGAAGGAAATATTGAATCCTTTGAAGCTTTTCATTTCAAGAGGAACTTACAGCATCTTCTAATTTTATTTAACCATAGCCTAGGATGAGTAAAAAAATATAGAAAGGGAAAAGAAAATATTCGTAGTGCGTTTAATATCTCCTTATTCATATATAGCGCTACATATATAATATATGCGCACGATGGCTTATCTCCCTTATGACATTCATCTTCACCTGTGAGGAGAGAAATAATAAGTCACTGGTGACTATTGCACTTGACTTATCCCTCTACATCAGAGAAGATAAATGCCAATAGAAAGATCAAGTCTTTTGTATTCTTTTCTAGGGGAGAAGGAATTTATCATAGGGATATTGGAATTTATCTAGATCAGATACAGATGATTTCATCACAGTAATGAGGGAATCCTTATTGCATGCAGACACCCTCTATTTTTTGAGTGTAGTTTCATTTTTTTATATACTGTTTAATGTATAAAACAGACTCCTACTTTTAATTTAATGCAAGTTGGAGCTCTCAATTCCTACTGAACTCCACTGGGGAGGAATTATTTAGTTAAGGGGGAAAAGAAACAGAAATAAAAGAATGAATGGGGAGGAGAGCAAATGTAAGAATTTATGTAAAAGAAAATCAGTTGGTATAAAACTAAGGCATTTTTTGTTGTGCACATAAAATGGAGCATGTCATTTTAAATTGCACGCTTCCCAAATCCTGCTAATTTAACATCATTTTAATACAGATTTTATGCATGTAGTTAATATCTATTGTAGATATAAGTGCAGCAGCACAGCTTTTCCAGATATTCCATTTGAAAAATATCAACAAACTTACCTTCAGAGTAATATTTCAGAGATTCTTTTTATCATTTGTCTGTACTTCCTTCTCTATTTCCTTTTCATTTGCAGTAATAAAAGCATATTCACCAAAAGTACAGGTCCTGTTTCTAGATACATTGATATAGTTTTGTTTTATGTTCTGGGGCCAGGTAGAACTGAATTCATTCGGTCCCTGCAAAATGTCCTGATTCTGGAAAAGGAATTTGATCAGAGAGATCACAGCCCAGTTCTTCACAGTGCACAAGGTAGAAACTGCTTTGAGAAAAACCCCATGCACTTCAGCTGACATAATAATGTATTTGGGCTGAGAGATACCTGCAAAAATTACAGTGTAACATTGACAGCAGCCATGAAGTAGGGCAGGTTAATTAGAAGGGAGTCAAAATACTTTTTTATGCTCAGTAAATCAGATAATATGGGATTACTGTAAAAGGGATAGCGTAAAACACATGGTAATGTTTTGACTCTGTGTAGTGAATTACATTGCATTCGTAAATATGGGCTAGGCGGTTTATAAGAAAATTTCAATTGAAAAAAATCTCTAGGCTCATGTTGCAGATAATTCTGATTTGTGACAGGTTCATATTATAGATATTTGAAGTATCAGTATTGCCTGATGTTTCAATATAGAAAATTTTGCAGTGATATGCCCTGCTGATTGTCACTTTGCATCATGATGCTATGTCTCAGAAATCAGAGCCCCACCTAACCTCCCCACCTTTCTTTTGTATTTTTGGAAAGCAAATGGACACCAAATAACTCCAGAAGGCAAGAATTTCAAAGGATCAGGAACTTGGAAGCAATTTTAAAATTGATGTTTCATGGACTAGATAGAACTGTGTCTACCTAAGCTGGGATTTTAAAAAGGATAGAACCTGTTTCATTTCAAGAACTCAGTGTAATAAATGTACTCATCTACATAGTTTATAAAATATTTCCACCTTCATTTTATACAAATAATTCTTATGTATTGTAACAATAAAGAATAAGTTCATCAATAAGTCTTTCTCTATATCATAGCTATCCTTTTCGGCGTGTAAATATTTCACATAGTCATAAAGTTGTTGGGAGTTTGTGAATTCTGCATGTGCTATCTAAATAAATACTTTGTGTATACTTTTAAGTTCATATTTGTGTTGAGACTAATATACTGCAACCTTGAGCACAGTGGGAGCAATGTGAATCAGGGGAGCCATCAACCAGGCTGATTAGACTGCCCACTGAGCACAAGTGATATCAAAACAAGCAAGCTTTGGCCAGCATTACAAGCAGAATGCAGCAGGAACTGCAGGCATGTTATACAAAGTGGGATGCTGTTGGCACTACTAAAATGGCAAGATATTGCAAAAATGGACCAATCACCCCAAAATGTAGCTCTGAGTGATCAGTGGTTCTCATGGGAATGATGGGACACTGCTAGTGGAATTGAAAACTAAATCACAGCCTTCACCGTTCACACAGTTATGGATGTACATGTTTATATATAATCTGTCCAGATATCTGTCAACATTACTATTCATGACTGCTGTGGCACCTTGGTATGCTGGTGATATTTCAGTGAAAGAAAGCAACATGGGAAAGAATTGTATCTGCATGTAAACAGATTTGCAAAACCTGAAGGAGTACATTTTCAAAGCATGGCATACAATTTTAGTATCATGGACTGCTACAGGTGTTGAAATTGAGCTCTGTACAACTTCTAACATAATCTTAAAGGAAATTTAGTGATATTTTTCTTTTTGGAAATACAGATGCATATACAAACAGTGTTTTGCCTGTGATGCTCCTGTCGGTGAAGGAAATATTAAAGATTTCTTAATCTGGGGAGAGTACAGGTGGGAGGAAATATACTTCATCTTGTGACCTGAAGAAATCCTGCAGTATTTTTTTCTTCTTAAAAGACATTTAAAGCACTTCCTTCTATCCATGGCTATGGTGGATCACTCATTTCGAGGACATCTTGCACTTCTAAGGCTGAGGTTCTTTATACTCACAAGAAGTCTGTGGTGACTTTACATGTGAGCATTTCTATTAATGAAGGGCAGGGACACTAAGCAACTGAACCACAGCAAGTCTATAAACATGTGACTCCAAGGACTAAAAAACCTGTTAGCTTTATTTTGTTTAGAAACACTTTGAGTTGCTGTGAGAAATTATAGAGCATTTACTCTGGTTAGAAAAACTGTCTGCTTCCTCTATTCATTTCTATGCCTCCACATAGAAGCAGATTTTAAGACTTGGTTACTAACTTCTCCTCAATATGAAGCTACTTAAAGTGCCAGCACTTCATAGCATGCAGTCCAGTGTCCATCACTTTGTTGTATCACTTAAAGAACATATTCCATTCACTGGTTTACTTATTTTAGAAAGATAGCTTTTTTTCCCTCATTTTTACACATAATGACTTTTAAAAAGAGGAAGTTAAAAAATAAAATAAGAAGGTATGTGGGAAAATTATCCAAACATTTTAAATCTCCTGCCTTGCATAAGATTTTTAAGTGCCTCAGTTTTGGGGAGGCATCAGTTACTGTTTACAATAATTAAATGCTTTTCACAACTTTCAAAATAAGTGCTTTTTTTGTATCCCTGAAATAGACAATGTTTTTGTCAAAATACACGTGAAATGAGAAAAATCTTTGACATGAAAACTATATTTTAAAGAGGATGTCATTCACCACTTGAAATTTTGTCAGTTTGGACTTACCCTCTCAACTATCATAACTGAACTTCATGGGGCCTCAGTGGTATGTCCAGCTACAGGGAGTTGCAGTTTCAATATAAACTTGTGTACTTGAAAACAGATGACCATCAATGAAGAGAATTTTGTTGACTGCTTGGGAAATCTATAAGACTCTTCCTGCGGGAAACCAATTCAAGCTACTGGCCCCTTCGACAAAGAGGATCAAACCAAAACATGTTGTTTAAAATAATTTAATTCTGCTTGGCCATAGTACAGGCTGCTTTTCTTGAGGAGTTCCTCTTTATAAACATCAGTTTCCTAAACTCTAAGTCTTTAATCAGAATTCAAATGAAATATGGTCCACAGTAAATCATGGCATGCCATTCTTTTTAAGTGTGAGTAAAACATGTACAGATGTAGTTCTGCTACTGAAGGTTTAGCAGCAGAGTTTGATAACTTCTTCCTGTTTCTCCATGTTGCCATGATCCCATTTTGTTATCATGAGAAAAAAAGTTATTTTGCTTCAGTTTGACTGTGTTTGTGCACAGTCCTGACTGTTGCTTTTCATATTCTGAATATATAAAACTGTTCTGATGGATATATTTATGCTTTATGAAACCAAAATATCAGTGGCCTTTGGTCCAAGTAATAAAATCAGCTCTTGCACAGAAACAAGCAGTACTATTAAGGTTTTAAAATCATCGTAAACTATCATGAGTCACTCAGTACATCACCTTCAGGTACAAGATCTTTTGGTCTGTTCTTACCAACATCCATCAATCAGAGTTTATAGGCTCACAAATTGCTGGGCCAACACTCAATAGTAATATTTTAGCCATATCTATGCTGCAAATAAAATCCGTAGAGAAAATGCAAGGTGAATGTCTGGTGTTTGATGTGGTTTGCTTTCTTAATTTATCAACAAAATTGATGTATTTCCCTCTTTGTTGAACTAGTCACTTCTTGGATGTAGGTGTTACAGGTATGTCCATATCTTCTGCCAAGGCTATTCTTTTATGTCTCCCTCTCCCATGAAGATCAAAACGGAGTCTAAATAAATAACATATTAGGTCTGCTTCTTTTGCTTTGTGAATTTTGTACATTTCAAATTTGGCAATTTTTTTTTTCATACTCTGCATTGGGATAATATAGTGATTTATCTTTATGGCAAGAATTACAGGAAAGGCACGTAAAAATGAATTTTCTGCTTTCTTTGGCCAGTCTCAAGTCAGCCTTTTTACACAAGCAAAAAATTTCTGGGAAAAAACAAACAAACAAAGAAACAAACAAAACCCAACCTTGTCCTATATATGGAGATGCATAGATGATGGAAAACTTGAATTTCATATTATAATCATTATAAGCATTCAGATTCTGAATTTAAGTAGAAACACACAAGGTCAAGGGCAGTGCATCAGAAGACATCCTTATCATACTTATGGTTCAGGTTCAAGGTAATTGGATGCTTTGGAAAGGAAAGTTTTTATTGTAATTATGTGAATACTGTCACATCAAATATACCAAACTGGAAATTGCCCCAAACTTCTTCTTTGAGTTACTATTGTAATATTCCATGTTCTGTAATAACTTGCAATATAATTTTAATTTTGTTTCATTCAGCAGAAGTACTTGTTGCTTTCTTTCTCCAAACCTTCCCCAGATATGTGTTGCTCTGTGGTTTAGTATGTTAGAAAAGTATCATCACAGTTCATAAAGAATCATCCCAGCACTGTCAATAAGGAGTTATCCCAGCACTGTCATACAGTTCATACACCATCAATTACTTGCACAGGCAGAGTGAGCAGTGCTCTTTAATAAGCTGCTCTGAAATAAAATAGCCTTTAAATTTGCTTGTAAATGTGATCAACTTCAGAGAACAGGGTATTTCAAACTCTTCCTTTCAAATCCCCAGCCCAAGAGTGTCTCATCTTTTCGGGATAACCAAATAGTTAAAGTGGTACTTGGAATAATAAATTCTCAGATAAAGTGTAGGAGACTATTTTTATTCTTATAAAGTCAGTTTATATCCGTCTGCTGCAGATTTCAAAAACAATAATTTGTTCTATTGAGACTGGTGTAAATAGACTTCTACATTGATCTTGGCGGTGTTGTAATTAAATGACCCACTCTTTCTCTTAATATTATCTTGCTGCCAAGTAGTCCATTTTTTACCATGGATTCCCAAACTAAATTTTCATTAGATATTTAAGTCTGATAAGTCATTATCAATAGACACTGGTCTCCATGCTAAAACAGAAAAGAGTAACACTAGGAAAGACTCTCAACAATCCCTAACAGCAATGAAAACTCCAAGGCATGCAGCTATAAAAGGCGTAAGGCAGTTCTGCAGTGAATGCAATCTCTAACTTCTCCTAAAATAATCATATATAAAAAGTGTAAGTGGTCACATTGTGGTTTCTAGTGTTAATATATTGGAAATATTTATTTAAAACTGGAGGGAAGTAGATGTATGAAAAGGTAGACGATTTTTGATTTGTGATTCATCAAAAAGATATTTTGAAATAAAGGAGAGGGAATATCAATTTTATTTTTTAGAAATCTGTTCAAAAATTATAATCTAAACATGAAGTCGGAAGTTGGTATTTGAAAAAATGTTTAGCACTTCTTAAAAATGTTTTTTTTTGATGCCTTATGGGTCAGCATGAGCTAGATTGGTTCAGAATAGAGTTAAAGTAGCATGAAACTATGATTGTAGTTCTAATGTTCCTCCTTAACTCAGCCGGAAGGAAAAAAAATCTTATGTCTAGAATGTGTTTAATCATCTGCATGAGATTATATTGTGAATGGACTGGTTAATTTAAAAGTAAAAGCCACCATTGGTTCTTCTAGTTTGGTGTCCTGGCTAAATAATTATTTTGCTGGACAGCAACAATGAAAATATGGTTGAAAATTTCAAAATCTTCCTAGAGAACTAAAATCTTATCTTTATGGGATATATAGTGAAGATATGTTTTCAAGACTGATACATCTTGAGAATCTTTCTGTCAATAACTGCTGAATTTGCCCAATTACAAGCAAATTTATAAAGCTGTGAGTTTTCAAGCATTTCAGATTTTTATTTAGTTAAATAGTAGAAATAATTGGAATTTTAAACTGAATGGCATGCTGACAAATACACTGTCATTTGATTTTGTATAGGTTTACAAGGAACATATACATCTAACATTTTGGCTCACAATTCTTTTGCGATGAAATTGTGTGGCCTAAATAATATTTTAATAAAATGGAATTGGAGTGAAAACAGTTTATTTAGAGTAATTAATACTTTAAAAAAGTAGGGTTAAGCTTTTTAATAAATATATTTGGAAATACTTTCAGCCTGATTTGTTCCTGTTTAACAAAATGTATAAGTGAAATGCTAAGCTAACAGACAGCCTAGCTTTTTTTTTTTTCCTGAAAAGAAGTATACTTAATGAAAAGAACAGACAGCCAAAATAGTTCTCCATTTCTTAGGATATACAAAATGTAAAAACCAAATATTTTACTAGGGATCCCTATGTGCAAATGAGGCTATTTATAATGTATTTCATAAATGCTAATTTCCTTTATAAGTCTCTCAGACTGATTAAGCACTGACTTTGGAGTGACTTATTGTATGCTTAAGTTAATTACATCCACAAATATTTGCAAAATCCAAGGAAGAGATTTTACCTGATATTATTAGCAAAGGCCACAGGATCTAACCCATTGTTAACTTTGCTTAGTAAAGCTACATATATTGTTTCTTTGTTTACTTTATATTTTGCTGATAGACAATGGGTAATAAGATAAAACTGTACTGTGGAGAAAATAACCCATTTAATAGATAAGACTGGAAATATCACAAGAAACACTGCTGTGATTTTTGGCCATTATATCCATGCATCAAATAAGCTAATTCTATCACAGCTAATATAAATATGCACAAATTGTATGCTTTAGAAACAGTATTGACTCTTTGGTGGAATCTCTATTTTAAAAATCAATAACACTTTTTATTGTTTTTAAAGTGTGTAAATATCAACTTTGCAAATCATATCCTTAGGAAGGTCTCCGACTGTAAAGATTACAAACACCTTTGCATTTGCTTTGAAAGGTCACTCTATGTAGGTACCTTGTGTTAACAAAAGTGTCTGTCACTCAAATGTTGCCCACGCTTTTGAAAGCTATTCTCAAAGCAGAAAAAGTAGAATTTTTTCCTTTTCTCTTCTCTCTCTTTTATTTGTTTGTTTATTTTCTTTGATTTTTTTCCTCTGGTTTTAATCTTCTCTTTGTCTTCCCCTCTGTTTTATTTGTATTTTGGAAAACAAAAAAGTCTTTGATTGTTGACTCAGTATTCAGTAATAACCGCATTTAAATGTAGGGTTCACCGCTCAGATTAGCTTTATTCCTGTTCATATAAACATAGTTTATTGATAAAGACGTAGCCAGGCCTGAACCATTCCCAGTACTACAAGACCAGACACTGACTGGGACATGAATGAGTAGTGTGTGTGTGTTGATTTGAGCAGCAGGGGAGATGGTGATTGATGATCACCGGACTCTCCAGGACTTATTGCTGCAATGGAAATGATAGTGAAGCATTTTTTGAGATAAAGGGATAATCACCACAGTGAAAGAAAAAACAAAACAAAACAAAACAAACCCCCAAAATAAAATGCCAACAGGAACAAATAACTTGCAACTAAATAAAGAAAAATCTGTTCAGCAAAAGACATTGTTTCTGGTTTCAGTCTCCTGGATATGAAGAGGAGGCAAGTGATCTTTTGGCCAAACTGAGTATCTGTTCTTTAGCTATTGGCTATTGGAAAGTCACGACACCTTCATACCCTATAGATATTCACTCTTAATTCTTGTTCTAGAATGGCTAAAGGCAGTGTTTGAGAAAAGTTGTAATTTTAGGTAGGTGGATAATAGCAATAAATTTACACACCATAGTCAAAATATTTTTTTCAGAAATCAACATATATGAAAGCCAAAAAAAATTTGCTCCCAATTCTCAGTCTCTGCATTTCTCCCTCTTTTCTCACAAAAGGTTGGAGCTGGAATATTCTTGTTTCTCTGTGGTACGATGGACCTCACTTGTGCAGAGATGCAGGGTGGTCTGAACAGCTACTGCCCAAACACTTTCCTTTCCTGAAGAAGATGGTCCTGGGGAATTAATCTTATTTTTTACCGTTCCTATATAGGAAGATTTTCATGTGGACTTGTAAGTTAGGAGTCTTTTGAATTTCCATCCTTTTATTAATATCAGACCAGAGAAAAAGAGAAAGAGCTGACAGCATGTCTTGAACAAATGGTTCAGTAACTCTTTCAAGTCTTTCATGCTGTCTCCTGCAGGTCTTTGAGTCCATTGTCATGATGGAGCAAAAGGAATAAAATCACCAAAAATTACAACTATTCTTGTGTCCTTTCATGACTGGAGTATAAAAATTAAAATTATCACCAAGAAACTGACAAAGTTGCTGGTCTTTCTTTGACCCCTAGCTGGACCTCAAGTGTTTAGTGGATCCTCAAAAGCAGATTAGAAAGAAGAGGGGTAGAACAGATAGGCGGCTGTGATGCAGCAGCACCAAAGAGCAATTTGCTCTGAAGTGCCTCAGCCCCCCAGCCCTCCCAGCAGAACAGGGAAGAGAATGAGATGAGCAAAAGCAAAAAATACTCATGCCTCAAGATAGTTTAATAAGCAAAGAAAGAAGAAAAAGTCATTGAAAAATTACGCAAAAACAATCACTTGCCGCCTCCCACAAATACACTGATGTCCAGCCAGCCACTGTGCAGTTGTTATCTCCCCAGACTGTCCCCCCACTCACTTTTTATAGCTGAGCATGACATTATAGGGTATAAAGTATCCCTTTGGAGCACATAATCGACACTGCTTTAGGTACAAATCCAGAACACAGCACCTTAAGGGTTCTTCTGACAAAAATTAACTCCTTCTGAGCCAGGCCGAATTCAACAGTTCAGAGCAAAAAGTTTAGATGGATGAGGTTGATAACAAAGCAGCTAAATTTTTTAAAAAATCGCATAGCCTTATATCTTTTATGCATGAGTACTGACATTCTTCCAAAATCAGACCACACTTTGCTTTCTTTTCCAGAATCATTGAAACAATTTTTCTTTCCAAATACCTGTAGGAACAATTGCCAGTGCTTTGGCAGCCACCTATACCTTATAAGACTTGAAATAAAACTTGAAGTTACCAAATGTTGTCATGTGGCTTGATTTTAGGTATTAACATTAAGAGGTATTTGTTTCATCTGCCCTGTGGTGGAAGCCCATAGGGAATTCAGGAAGAATACAGGACTAACCTTGGTAATGGTGTGAGTGTGTCACAGTTTCAGAATGACCTTGCTACTAGTGTCTTGGCTATTGTGAGCTCCAGCTTTTCTTTCTTTGTCAGGCTTTTGGGCCTCTGGAACCTTCTCTCCCAAAATATTCTCCAGTGCTTGCACTGTCAGGAGCTACTCCCAGTGCTGTGCTCAATTCGTGCTCTAATCCCTGGACTTAATGTACTGATTACCTAGTCCATGCTGCAAAGGTGCCGTTTTTGAAAAACACTCCTCTCTCCCACACTGTGAGTTAGTGATGACTTTCTGTGAAACTCTTCCTTAAAACAGAAAGGGCGAAAGCAACTTTTGTTTTAAACTTTTAACAAACAAATTTTAAAAGCCTGATTATTTCTGTGGGTCTCAACTTTTCTTGTCCTACCCTATGTCACTTTACCTTTTTGGTTTTTGCACAGGAGTTGTTTTGTTTCAGTGGGGAAGTAAAATCTTCCAAAAATTGCTTTCACTGAAAATCAATTTGCTGTGGCATTTTCTTCTAAAAAATAAAAAGTAATTTGAGGAGAAAACAGTTAGTTTTTAAAAAATGAACAGCTCTAATTGTCATTTTGGAAGCACACCAAAAAACATATAGAGGCAGACTTCTCAGATTATATGTGCTCAGTCGGTTCCTATCCTGCTCAACTGGTGACACTGCACACCTCATCTTTTCTCCAAGCTACCTGTTCTCATAGATTTCCTCAGAAAGTTTCTCGCTCTTCCTCTCTACCTGCGTAGAAGTTGACACAGGTTTCTCATACTCAGAATTAACAGGCTGTGCTGACAGAATTGAGTCAGCACAACTTTCTTGGTGTTCTAATGCAGATTCCTACACTCGCTAATAGCTTGGGCCAACAGATGAGCCCCCCGTTCCCCTGCAGGGGCATAGATCGTATTACCCTGATACAAATGTCAAATATATTACCAGGCCGTTAGTTCCTCGGCCAGAGTGCTCAGGGAAATAAATAAGGCAGTGACCTAAGCTATTGTTTATGAGTCAGGTCTTCATCATGTAGTGGATATTATTGTACATGAGAAATAACAGCACGAGCAGAAAGTTCCAAAATTTTGCAGTGTGGTTGCATTTACCACATGGTGTGTTAAAATATAATGAAAATATATTATGTTACGAGATGTAAAGTAATGTCAAATAGAGGAAAATGCAAGCAGGCTCCTGACTGAATAAATCAGGGAGAATACGCAAGGCAATAAATTCCAGTCAGTTTCCTCGCTATGTGGGCAAAAGGGGATTAAACAAGACAGTGGTTTAAATTTATAGTAGCTCTTATTTATGAGTCAGGCCTCAATCATGTATCAGAGACACCAAGCCTATAATAATGGCACAAGCAAAACAGAACCAGCTCTGGGAGGGCAGATGCCTTCAGGACAAGGAAGTGTGCTACGATGTAGAAATCGAAAATTAAGGCAGAGAGGGAGGAGATCTGAACAAAACCTTCACAATATTTCCCTGATATGGAGGGCAGTAATGCCAAGATTTTAGTCTTCTGTTGCCTGGCTTCCTTACCTCCACCTTTGTGAGTTCCTCCCCTTCCCCTTTGCCACATTTTTTATTTTCTTCATATCGTGTGAATCAGGATAAAACCAGAAGGGCTTTCTGCCGAGTCCAGAGCGTACGGGGAGCTGGAGTTGCTCCTTTGTCAGCTGTCTCACCAGAACAGCTCACTTTCTCCCCATTCTCTACATACTTGTGACAATCTTATATAATTGAGCAAAGTATATGAAAAAAAGTGCCTGTCATTTGCTTGTATAAAAAAGGGATACACATGTAAAGCAGCAATGTCTCACAAAAAAGGTGGGATGATAGTAGCTACCAAATTAAACATGAGCTTGCTTTGTGATCCGAGATGAAAAATCCACTACAGTTTTTGGCGGTGTATGCAGAGTCATCATATCAGATTGGCAACACACATCTCTCTGCAAGCCACTGAGTGAGCTCCAGCCACTTCGGTACAAGGGAGATGTCAAAACAAACTGGTGGGAATTTGAAGCGGAACACTCCTTTCCCCTCTCCTCCCTTCACGCCTACCCGCCTCCGAACATCTGACGAGGCTGGAAGAGCTGCTACATCCGGAGCCTTTTAAATATAGAACTTGTGAATGGTTTGTACTGATTCATATATGCATCACTGACATGGTGCTGGCAGCAGCGCAGCAATGAGTGCAGCATAAAATCTATGTGAAAGAGAAGAGGATATAACTTTTTGTTTATGTCAGTCAGACTTTGGTTCGGTAGATACTGGTTGGTTAAGCCGATTTTATATGTGGGGCATGTAGCTGTGCTATATTAGGAGTATTTTGGCCAAAATGTTATTGTCAAAAGGAAGAATCAGTCTGTCAAGAGTGACATGTGCTGCTGATGTGTACCAGTTTGGCATGAATGTTTTCATTAAAGGTTTCTGAGATGTAGCTTAGAAAGTCCAGTCAGAAAACAGGACAGTCTCAGAGTCGCTCACAATCCTGTGGTCCTGCTGACCTGGGATGTAAGAGAGGCCAGATGAATTCCTCTGCCTCTTGGTTCACCATGGGGGTGTGTATTTCATCTTCCATGAGACAGGTGAGTGCTCTGACCTGAATTTTCTGTCTATTGCAGGTCTGCTCTGCAAAAGTAAACACAAGGTGGAGTTTCCAACCAAATAGCCTTTTGTTATTTACCGGAATGAAGGAGACAGAAGTTTTACTTCTTGGGACAATAAAAGTTAATTTATGCAGAAGTTTGTAGTTCCCCTTGAAAGAGAGCCATCCCCAAATAGCAAAGAACAGTGGCTGAGGTACACATGAGAGAGAGACAGAGAGAGAGAGAGACAGAGTGAAAGAGAGAAAAAATTATGTGAGGTAAGGTGCTCTAGTTTCTCCTACAACAGACATGGGAGCTTGAGGTACTTAGGGATAGTTCTCATATTCATCTCCCCTCTTACTAAAGCTTCAAAAGGCCTTAATTTTAATCCTAAATGGAAATGAAACCTTACAAAATTTGAGTATTCTTTCACAAGGGAAAATAACTATGGGAACTTAACTACCACTCTGGTTTATAGAAGTATTAGAAGTAGTAGCAAATATTTCAGAAAGAAAAGAAATAGTGATGAACAAAGAAAAATGTAACTGGGGTAAATGTCTGTATATACTACTTGGGTTGCTGAGGCAATGCAATATCTTTGCTGTGCAGGTTTGACAGAGGACTGGGGACAAAGCTAAGAGCACTTTATTGATGGAAGACACGCAAAAAGCCTCAAAATAATTTTTCTTAATTCCTTTTGTTTTGTTGAAGAGTCCACACCTCTAGAAATGTGTAAGCATTCTATAAATTCTTTGAGCTGAAATACTTTTTAAGCATAATCTCAGAGGAAAGCAGGGTTTAAATTGAAAGGAGAAAGAAGCAAATATTTTACAGTCTATAGCATTCCACCGAGATAGGAATGCATCATGGCCATGGTTTTTTTCAGATTATGTGTTATTTTCTAGTGCTGTTATATGTTTTACAAGACACAATATTGATTTAATGCATTAGTTGGTTCTCTAGTTGGTTCTCTTGTTG
>WEKY01034553.1:0-16520 GCA_013390045.1 Picathartes gymnocephalus
AATGGGTAAATGTATTTCTAGTTCTAAACAAATATGATTCAGCTTACGCCACTCCCTTTCCTTCCCTTAACAAAATCCTTATGCACCAGCACCTGCTTCTGACAATGCAAGCATGATGAAGCACAGTTGGAATTCACAGGTTAGTGAATTTAAAAAAAAAAAAATGCCCTAAATGAAATAGACTGAAGGTTGAGCGTGGCTGCAAAGGGGATACTATCCTGCAGTTTATTGCATTTTGAGCCAGGGAACACGGCCTTTATAGCACTATTACCAATGAATTTTAAATCACTCTAAAGTTCAAACTTCACTGAAGCATCACATTGTATGTTGAAATCAGATGACCATTTTGCCTGGCAAATGCCATCTATATTTCAGAAAAACATCCATGTTCTAATAAAAAATGAATTAAAAGACATGGAAACTTCAAGCACCATTTGTCATCTGAAACTTATATTCATTAATATGCCTCAAGTCTTCAACTCTGAGAAAAGATAAGTCAATTCCCAAATTACCATAACATTCAAAACTAAACAGTAATGCATTTTAAAATGAGTGTATTGAAAATTGAATGCCAACTGAAAATAAATGATGATACCTTTTAAAATTAAATTACAACAGACTTTTTCTTTGTTCTTTCCCCTGTTGTCATCTTCAGTTAGTCTAGCTGTCCAATTCTTACCATATTTACCCTATGACAAGAAGGGTCTAGAATATAAAAGACGGAAACACCACATGATTTTTCATAATTAAATACTTCATAGAAATCTTAACTTGGTATAAAAAAAAACATTAAATAAAAGGAAGTTTCTTAATTTTTCTGTTTGTTCTTCCACTACATCTATCCCAACGAAACTTCACACATATAGCTGTTTTTCCATTTGACCTTGTCCATAAATATCTTTATTTGATATGTCTGTATAGACTATTTAGAAGGTTTTCACAGCTAAATGTATATACTTTTTGTAATTTTAGTATACATTTAAAACTAAACTCAGAAAACATATTCCCTGACAGAAAATTGGCAGACTAAGAGTTTACCACTATGAAATTTTGGTGTAGGCAGGGAAAAGTAAGTTACTATGAAAAATAAAATTCAAATCAGATATTGATAACATATTGATACTGAGAGTTAAGATTTTTTTTCACATATGTTAAAATGTTTGCTTTTTGCTGATGTTGTTCTCAAAATAATCACTATCAAATGGTGAAATATTTAAAAAAATCCCCACCAACAAAACAACAAAAATCAAAATCAAACCCCAGCTCTTGCATACCTGACAATAAAGTTTAGTAAAATGAGAATGGGATTGTAAATTCCAGGAGAGTGGACAGGTTCTTAGACTCTAAATGGGAGAAAGTTACATAATAAATCCCTGATGTTCCATGAGTATTTTCTGCATATTTAGTTGTCTACATTTTCTAAACTTCCTCAGTATTTTTACTTTTTGCTTGCAGAGAGCCTAGCACAGCATAGCTATCACTACATTTTCACATGCATAAAACAGCAGTCTGCAAAGTATTCAAAGAATGAAAATAAAATCTTTTTGGCTACTATTTACAAAAATTACTTCGATCAACCTTATTTTTTCCATGTTCTTAGGTCACCATTTCCACTTAATGGATTGAATCTGCTGTGCAGCTCCCAGGTGCTATTTGCCTGATGTCAGAGTTGAACAATAACCATCTTAGTCTATTCTGACACCTTAGCATAAAATATCTTTATTTGGCATCCTTCTGTTTTTTGTTGTTTCCACATTTTTAAATGCAACCTCTAATTTTCCATGGGCAACCCATTAAAGGTGCAAATAATTGGAGAATTTAGATGCCCAAATACCTGATTGAAGGAACAAATCATGTAGTTAAACCCTAAATGCTATTGATTGTGACCACAAAATGAGTGGTTTAGACTTGTTTGACTCAGAAAATCAAGATGCTATTTAAGATAAATAGAACATGATTTTTGATGTTTAGAACTTATGCCTCCATGTCAGAAGTGTATTTTTTTTTTCTGACTATTCTCAAAAAATGCATATTTGATGTGTCTTTCTGGTAATTGTGCCCCCCACACACTTAGTAATAGAGAATTTCTGAGATTTTAATGGCTGTACAAATATGATGACAGTGCTTTCTTCACTTTAGCCACAAAAAATACAGGGACAGTCAAGCGAAATAGTCTCCAGGTAAAATTCTGTCTTTTCTTTTTGGGAATTTTTCCAGAAAAAGACCTGAAAAGTTGAGGACCTCTAAAAAAATTTAATTGAAGTAAGGTATATTTGCACTAGAAAATGTCTTTCTATTGTTTTTTTTTTCTCCCACTGTCCTTCCCATGAGAAACTGTGGTGCTTCAGCTGGAATCTGAACTGTATCTTGTTGCTTTGTATCTAAAACAGATTTTCTGAACAGAGATTATAAATCATGCTGAATTATGGGGATGATTGTTGTTGTGTACAAGCATCTGGTATAAAATATTTTGAGGCCAACACATTTCCCTTGTCAGCTCATACAAAAAATTTGAATCTAAGTCTCCAGAAGTAAAAGGGTTTAAGTGCAATAATCCATTGGGTCACTGAGAGACTGAAACAAATTACAGCTGAAACACATTTTTAACCATAAGAAATGGTAGACAGGCCATTTTCCTACACGTATAGTGAGCATTATGAAATAAATATGTACATGCCATTTGGTAAACACAAGATTAATGGGAGACAAGTCACCGAGTCAGCATTTATTGGCTACAAAAAGGTAATTGTCCAATTACAGACTTACTGAAATGGCTTTGGTCTTATGGGGCATGCCCTGGGGAAAGGTCACAGGATTGCCACAATAGATTATCTTAGAATTTGGTTTTCTATGTATTATTTTGACAAGAAACAGGCACTGGAAATTTCACTGCTCTCCCAGTGACTTGCTATATATTCACAAATTCTGAGAAGGTATCCTGGCTTGGGTCTCCTAGCAATACTTGCTCCTCGTTACCAGTGTTAAAGTAGGACTTCAAACATTACAGATAAATTTTAGTCTGTGTCCCACACCTTCATCAAATTTCTGGGATTGTAGAATTTGAACCATGGATCTTACCCCTTCCTAATAAATTTCTTACAAGAAGTTAACATAAAGGAATTTATTTTCATTTTATAAACAGTAAAAATTCAACACAGAGCAAGAGACCTTTTTCATCTACTTTTTTGCAGTAAGTACTACTGAGGAGATACATCAATAAACCCCAATAAAAATCTAAATAGCTCACAGGAAAGATGATAACATCAATACTTATATGTCTTTCAAAATTCTACATTTTCAGGATACAGGTTTTAATTCATCGTCCTTCAAATGTGTCTTTAATTAATGAAAATGCAGATAAACACTTTCACAACTATGAAAATTAATAAATCACACTCATTATTTATTTTAATTTCAATTACTGCAGAAGGGCCTGCCTATTATCAGGACTAGTCTGACATTGAGATGAAAATTCTCTTTCTAAATTAGAAATCTCATAGTGAGGGCAACAAAATCTAAAAAACAAGATGTACAAGATGACTGGAATATTACCTGGCTTGAAATGAAAACACTTTTCCCCTCTAAATCCTTCCACAATTTTATATAAAATGAAAGCTGTTGTAGAGACCACATCACAGCATTTGTAAACTAAACCCTGTACAATCTCAGGAAAAGAGCTCAAATGAATATTATTTGCTAAAATTTTCAGTTTAAGGCCTCAGACCTCCAAAATATATATGCGTATTTCATGCACATGTATTCAATTTGAAGGTTTCTTTCAAAAAAGCCATATCTGTTAACAGGAAGGCAATGTTTCCCTTTCACTTCCAGACATAACAGCAGCTCTTAAATTTTATCACACAGGCAGACATGCAGTTCTGTAGAGGCTGTTGCCAGCTCATAGGGTTTCAGCTTCTAAGTACATTTAATTGCAGAAGAATTTCAAGGAATCCAACAGGTAATTCAGTCTCAGACTTCAACCACACTAATGTTCACACATCCCCAATATTGTATCATTTGTTCACAGCGCTGTCAGTCAAATTAAAGACATAATGTATTATTTCCATGTGACTCCATCTGCTTAAACTAGGAGCAAAGCTTAAGCTGGTCATCACAGAGGAAGGTGGTCCCTCTGCTGATGTGCATTTGGTCTCAGACACCTGGCTGCTAAAAGGAAGGGTTCCCCCAAGGAGGAGGCATCTGCCTCTTCAGGTGAGAAAAATTGCATCCCAGCTATAGCTCTAATAAAAAACTTCTGAGTTAGTTATTCTCATGCAAGAATTTAAAACAAAGGGTTAAATTGTTGCTTAGAATTATCTGAAGGGCTTTTCCTCAAAAACAGCACATTCACCCTGATCCGCAACTGAGAAGTTAAAACAAGTCATTGCTACCCTTTCTTTGAATGACCTTTAAGCTAAACTTTTTGTTCTTTCTAATTGTGATTAACAGATATCTTCTGTTTCTAAGTGTTTCTCTGCAGTCGCACTTCCTTGTGCTCCAATTAAAGCATTGCCCATTTTTCTTTCAGAAACAGTTAATGAAGATCAACTTCTGGTGGAAAGAAGAAATCATACTTCACAAAAATACAATAGTCCCTGACTGTGTGTTTTTTCTCCATTTAAGATGTCACGTAATTGGAAGAGAAATCTTAAAAAGACTGAATTTTAATAGATTCACAAACCTGTGAGCAAAAACAAGTCGCAAAACATTGAAAAAAAAGGGGAAATTAATTCTAAAACATTTATTTGTTGATAATCACATTAAAAGACAAATATACTCATTTCTAATATTTTTTTTTTTTTACTACACTTGTTAGTTACCATGTACCAGTGTTAGTCCAGAGCACAGCATAGAGAGGAAAATAAAAAATACACAAAAGAGAAAAACACTTGGTTGCAAGGAAATCCCAGACCTTTCAAAGTACACTTGCTTCTTTTTCAAACTCTGACCAGAAAAATGTCAAAGTTTATGTTCAATTTCAGCTAATTTTGGGGATAAGCAAATTCCATTATTTGGCTATCAAAGAAGGTTACTTAAGGAGGCAATCAGAATAATTATATTACCTTCCCAGCATTCCCTGTACTGTACAATGTTCAATAGTATTCACTTAGGTCATATTATCTGCATGAACATCATTGAGTAGGTCTCCTGAATTTGTGTTTTTTTTGTTTTTTTTTTTAATCAAAAGAAGACATCCATTGGTTACAAACTGCAATGGCTTTGAAAACTTTTATACCTACAAGCACAATTCACTTAGCAATAAACATCAGTGAAACTGGTAGATTCTCTTAAGTGAAATTTAGAATGCATGATAGGTAGCAGCCTCCAAGCTGTGCTCCCTGCCCACAGCTGCAGTGCTTTCCTGAACTGTGCCATTTTGCTCTGCATGATGGTGTTAGTCCAAAATAATCTGGAAGAAGAGCTTATCAGGAAATACAATTTCCATGAGCAATCATTTTGTTCCGACTGTTTGACAAAGACAAAGAACATCCATGGCTGTAGTGGCATTAACAATGAACTTACCAACTGGAACTTAAAAAGATTCACAGTTTATTCCACATGAGAAGAGTAAAATAAAACAGTCTGTAAATATAAAACAAGCAAGAACTGAAAATGGATTTCCCACATCAGATCTCTGCATGAACAGAAAGACATTTCTTTCCTTTTGCAATGCCTTAAAACCTACAAATTCACTCAGGAAAATACTGCTGGTACATTCAACATGTTTTATAAGATGTAGTAGAAATTAGGATTTAGATTTTAGCTTCAAGATGTAGCCAACACAACTAAGAAAAGCTATTAAGTAACCAGGCTTCTGATATGCTAGATGATTTGGATCAGACACCTAATATAGCAGAAAACCACATTGCTTCCCTGAAGCTTCTCTAGTGCCACTGCTTGCTACAAGTTCAAACACTATACATGGAAATTATATGTTAAAGCACTAAAAGACCACTTTTACATTACGTGTGATAGATGACTTAAATATATATCATAGAAGGGGTGAGAAAATTATTCATTTCACAAGATTGAATGGAAATTTCCAAACAAATTCCAGCTTTGAAATCACATCATTCTTATAAGCTTATGCTCATTTCCATTGTTTTACAATAAGTAATTGTATTTACTATTATTATCAGGTGTTTTACCCTTCAGAGTGCATAACACATCTGAGAGTTATGGTTTCCAACTTTACATGGATTCCAATTTATCATTTCTTAATTGCCTGCTTGGAACAAAATCAAGGCAATTTCCCTTCCCATCTGACCAAAATAGCTTTCATCGGCCTTGATGTTCAGGGTCCAGTGTTTGAAAGAAGCATATTGTCAGTCAAAGAGCTCAGCACAACAACTCTGCAAGGTACATGAAAAATGGTACTTCGAGCCAGTTGATTTTAAGTTCCCAAAAAAAAAAAAAAAAAAGGTAAATGAAAGAGGGACTAGAAAATGAAAAATCATTTTTAGAATAACAAGAGCATCTTCTTAAGAAGAAGTACATGCAAATATTTTCATAATAGATATTTTATATTTTTAGAATAGTAGAAGTTTAGTCTTTCAAAGCAGTGAGTAAACTTTTGGAAAAAAACACAATGGAATGCAATTGATATTATTTGTGTACAGAATAAGAGCTCTAGGAGAAACCCCACTAATTTTAAGGCAAGAAGAATAAGAATTACAATAGTATCCACCATCTCCTATTAGAAAAGAACAAGAATAAAAAGAAAATTTAAGGAAACAGAGCATTTCCCAAACAAAATGGGTAACTCTTGAAAAGGACACATCAAAAGAATTAAAATCAGTTGAGGAAGACTAATTCTTTAAGAAACTGCATGATGATATCCACATCAAAAGAAATACTCAGTTGTTTAATGTTAAGCACGTACTAAAGCGATTCGCTGCATTAGAGCTTTGAATGTCCATCCCATCCCAATATCATAACACAGAGAGGCTACATCACAGTGGCTTGTGATAAAGATCGTGTTTTACAATGCAGTGGTGCTTTCCAAATTGCTTTATGATTCAGAGGAAAACCGTGAATCTGAATGTTGTATCAACACACCAGGCAGCTTTCAGATGAAATGCTCTCAGCCACTTACAGCTTAAAACTGTCAAGATTAAATAACCAGCATTAACAGCAATTTTCCAGTGCTGGGGAATACTGGTCTCATTAACATGATAGTAGTAACTTGAAAAGGTTAATTATAAAAATGCTATTCATATAAAAGATTTTATAAAGGCATAGCAATGAATTTACACAAATAAAAAGCAAAACTGTTGCTCCTTTGTGAATTGCCTTTTGGAGAGCAGACATGCCAGTGGGGTATATAAATACTGCATTTACTCATGAAAATAACTTTCAATAGTGTAGTGTTGACAGGGAACCTTTGGAAACCATGGCTACCAGGCTAACTGAAGACAAACAGCAAAAGGTGAATTGAAAGTGTTTGGAAATAGCAATCTCACCACCTGCAAAATAAAGTACAAATTTCTGCAACAGTTGCTGTCTGTGTATCAATGTAACTATCGATGAACCTGCTCAGTGCCTGGCAAGCTCTTTAGGGTCCAAAATGAATGGAGAAGTCAGGAACAGAACGGTAAAAACAGCTTATTCTTTTTAAGTGTGACAATCATCATCTCTTTTTCCATACCTTTCCTGAGTTTGTCCAAACTTTAACCTTTTTTCTTATCCTTTGGTAATCTTGATGCTTAAGCCTGGCAAAAGATTCCTTTTAGGAAAGGACATACCTTCAATTTTGTTTTCCTTTCTTTGTTTGGTTCATTTATTTTGTTTCTGTATGTCTCTCTGTATTTGTGTCTGTGTGTTTGAGCTTGCAGGTGGTAAGGTTTTCTCTCCTTTTTTTTTTTTTTAACTCTACTACCAGATTCATTATTCTGCATTAAGCTGCATTGAACTACATTTGTCATCTATTAGTCCTGTTACTGTCTGCATTGTTCCTCATTAATTATTATTCTTCCTAATTTAGAATCACATGAAAATCTTGCTTTCACAAGCATTATCCAATTCATTTATATGAATAGAAATAGTAGAGGGCAGATCACTACTGCTTGCGATGCCAACTCACTAATAACTTCTGTCTGATTTAGGAAGGAACATCTTCAACTTCTTTTGTCCTCATGCAGAAATTCACTTTACTGAGTTTCCATGCTGTATTTCTAGTGTATTTTAGAGGTTAACCTTTGAAAGAGAACTTACTCAGTAGGTCCAGGTCCTGTCACTCATACATACCTGTGGTACTATACCCTTTCACTTGTTAAAAAAAAGCACGAATTTTCAGACACTTGGATGCCTGGAATGCAGAAGTTGAAGTAAAGAGAAAAGGAATTTCACTGAGTTAGTGAACAGAGGAATCTTTAGTTCTTTGGGATCATAAGGTCCATTCATAACATCAAACATTGTACTTGTAATTCAAAATCCTTCATTTCCCACCAGTTACTCTTACTTGCTTTATCTGTATTAATGATGTGAAATAACCATTTGAACACATGGGAAATTTGGCAAACTGTGCTTGTGTTAGATGAAGAATGTAGCAATATTTGAGCTGTTTATTTCTACTTTATATAATGTTGAGCCATAAATATTCTACAAATTTCCCAAGCCAAATTTATACTGACTTGTTCCATAGGGTTTGAAACCGACCATATTTTGGTCCCGCTTTCCTTTGGTGCCATGCTGTGTTTTAATTAACTTGGTCACCAAACTTCCAATTTTTTTCTGTGTTGTTCAAATAAGAAAAATGTTTACAGATTTAAATAACATGAGTCTTCTAGTGAGTTTGCCATATGGTTTGCTCTTCATAGCAGTATATGATAAAATGGGGCTCCTATAGAAGGAGGCATTGTCTCCTCCTTTGTTAGGTTAGGTTCTGTTCAGAGTTGAATAAATTTTAAATGTAAATATGACAAAGTATTCTACAGTGCTGCAAAATGCTATAGGTTTTAAAGCTGACCTATATTTTGATGGCAAGAATTCTTGCTCTTTCTGAGATTTTTCTAATTTGATTTTTTTTTTTTTAAAGAGATAATTAAAGGCTCAAAATTTTGCCTTCTTTATCCAGAGGAAGCCTAGAGCATTTCTTAGTGTGGTTTCATCACTCATAAGAGGTATTGTACTTGGCTACACAAACTTTTGCCTAGATATTTTTATTTAAGTTGTTACTTACTGCAAGATCTGGAGTCTGTGTTCTTCATGAACATTACAGTCAGCAGTATAGACACAATATATAGAATAAAAAAAGAACACGAATTTTATCATAAAATAGATATAACAGTGCACTAATGCAAATATATGTGTGCGACTTATGGTTGACAGGAAAGAAATTGGGAATTACTAGGTTGATTATCAAAGTCAATAGGGTTCCTTAATACATGAAAACCTGAGAGTACATCAAATGACAATTTCTAGTCTATTTCATAAAAAAATTAAAAAGTTTCATTTTTTCTGGTCACAATGATTTTTTTTTTTTTTTAATCCTCTATTCAGCTTTTAATAAAAGTCAGACTGTAAAAAACTTCACTAAGAAGCACTTCTCCCTTGAGTTCATTTAAGCTGTGTAGAATCCACAGTCCTTTAAACCATCTTGAGCTATATTAGAAAGAGAGGTAGATTTCATAGCTAGATCTTGATTTCTGTGTATTTAATGAAGTTCGTTTCCAAATCGGCAAATTGAGATTTTTATTCCTTTTAATAACTCTTATTTACAAGCAATGCTGTGACTACGTGGCATAAACAAACTAGATTTATTCACACAAATACTTAAACACAGCTAAGAAATGAAGTAGAATATCAGAAAAAACAAGAAAAATACATTCTTAACCTAATAATAAATTGGCAATTATGAATTTGATACTCAGGTCAATATTTCATTTTTATTGTTCCGTCTTTGAGCTGAGGAACATACTAAACCAATCTAAAGATAAAACTCTTGCAGTGGTTAATCTCAAATAACTTCTGAAAATATAGTTGTTCATTCCTGATCCAATTCCAAAGTTATGAAGAAAATCTATTAAAAAGACAGGTACTTCTGGCAAGGTGTCAGTCATCACTAAAATTCTTTGTCTCTGAAAATGAATGAACATAAAGGAGACCTGGCTGCAGATTCAAGAAAAAGGAAAGAGAAAAAAAAATTTAAAAAAAAACCAAGGATGGATGTGACTCTGGTTTTCACCTCTAAAAAGCAGCAAATATGAAATCCATGAGAGGTTTTACATGGCTTGCATTCTCTGAAACATTAGTAACTTTGGACCAGTGATTTCTCGGCACCTCAGATTCCCAGCTGTGAAATAGGAATGCCAGCACTTCTCCAGGAATGCCCTAGAAATACTATCCTCATTCTTCAGTCATTTTTTTATTCAGTGACAAGTTTCCACTTGTCTCTGTGCACAAAACCCATTAAAAATGCCTGCATTTTTGGGTGCTTTAGAGCTTGCTTTTTACTGAAACTGAAAGGGACTAAAACATTTGTGGCCTTGCTTGGTATTTCTAATGAACTCAGCTCTGAGAGAACTGTCATTTAGTGGGTAATGTTGCTTATTTCATGGCACAGGTCTTGCTTCCTTAGGAGCTTCCTGATTTTTTATCTTAAGAAAGTATGCCAAGAACTTGGGACATGTTAGTGAGGATGCCTGGTAAAACTTTGTGTTTCTATCATAGCCTAGTCACAGTAAAATCTATCCCAATGGCATGCACTGATCACCTTTTTTATTGAGGTCACGGAGTTATTATTCCGCTTTTTTTCTGAATAGGTGAGATCCACTTGGCACTTACCAAAGTCAAAGCTAGCATTCCTAAGTAAAGAACTAAAGAGATGGAACACTCATATCTGCATTTCCTGAGAATGAAGAAATAAAAAAAAGATTTATTTTCTCTGTGCCTATCATTTGTGATGGGCCTAATGTTGCTTAGTCCCTTTATAACATTTTACAGTCCCAAATTATTAATCCCATTCCTTTATACAGACCTGTTTTAATATCATTTTGATTACTCTTCTCTGAACCTTGATAGTAAGAATGGCTGAAAAATCATCAGTGGTATAGACCACTGTTTTGACATGATCAATATAGGTATTAACTGCTGCAGGAATAAAATTAGTAAATATATGGAAAGTCTATGTAGAAAATGTTTTTAGACACTCCAGCCTTTTTCAGAATTATTTGACACTATTTGCTATTTGTCATCATCAAATAGTTCAGAGAGGCACGTTTTGGTATGTTTTGGTACTTTATCTGTCAGGAAAGAATATTCTGTTTCTTTCCCTCTGTCTATAAAATCATAATGGCTACAATTTTGCTTTGAAGACTGTATGGATTGTCCTGATAGTGAGGTCAATTTCAGTTTTCTGAGATCCCTGGAAACATGATGAAGATGTCTTTTAAAGACAGTTAATATATCTACTGCCGTGAAGTATAACAGTTTATTCACATTATATTACATACTTTCGTCAGTATCTCAGCCACTTCATTGTCAGACACCTTCAATATGAAAACTATTTATTCTCTTCTCTCCTTACTTCAATTCCTGACAGCCTCATTATTATTACCTGAAAAGATGAAGTAGGGAGGTATTTTTCCAACAGTCTGGTTAGATGGGTACAATGAAATTATCAGGCTTCAGCTTGACAGTGTCCCTATCTGATGTAACAGGTCACTCTATTCTCTGCCGTAGAACCAACAAAGTAAATACTTTTTTTGTGGTTTCCTGTCTCTGATACTTGAGACTTGATTTTCCTTTTTGAAGCCTAGATCCGAAACTGGTGATCGGATCCTCCCACAAAGCCCTTCTTCTACAGTTTGAGTGAGTCCTATTTGGGTGCTGTGCAGTCTGCAAGAATTTTGACCCTACTTGCCCCTAAATATTTGAATCCCTATTGAAATTAGAATCTGACATATTACTTATGGATGATATAATAAAATGAACAGCTTCTCATTTCTATGGGCAAATAATACTCTCTCCCAGTCTCAATCTAAATCAAACTGCAGAGTCACTAATAAAAGTAAGTCATGACTCACAAAGTTAAGTTCTTTTGCATTAATCTTAAACTCTTTAGGAGTTATTGGAGTCTCACATCATTAAAACTAATGTCAGTGGTATAGTCTGCAGTAACTATTAAATTTACAGCTGGAAGATAAGACTCATATAAAAGAAACATTACTTTACAACCATACTAAAGATGTAAATATGTAGATACTGTTTATACTGCACAGATGAGGCAGGTTTACAGGGAAAGCCTTCATGCTGTAGGAAATCCATTATGTAAATTGTCACTGCTTTTTTTGAAATTATTTTGTCAAATAATTATGGAAGAGGCCTAATTATATTAAAAGTATCTTTTCATAGACTTCTGGTGTTTTTAGTCATTTTATTAGCAGTTCTTGCAGCAGTTAATAAATACTGCATACACTCATTTTACAGTGTACAGCATATTTAGCTGTGTTCCACTAGACAAATCCAAATAAAATGAAGCCAAATTACAGCAAGTGTAAAATCTGTCCTAGGTCCATCAACAAAGTACAGGTAACAAGGCATTGTCCATGAATTTACTGTGGCTTAAGGACTATATCAGTCTGAGGAAGGCAAAAAATCCATCCAGAAATATACCGAGGTTACCATCTGAAATGCACTATAGGAAAGGCTGCCTGATAACCTTTCACACCTGTTAGATCTAAAGCGTGCTCAATTATTCTCTCAGTAACTGAAGAGGCATTTTTACTGGGGAATAAAATAAAAAAGAATAAAAAGATTCTCTCTTGCAGAGTAAGAGGCAGAAAGGATTTAACTATGGTTCGTGACATGAGTCCCACCTAACTTAGGGTATATGTTCTCCACGTGGGCTGACTGGAAGCAACTGCTCCAAGGGATTTTCACCTACCTCTTTTAGTCCTTGTAAGTCAGGAAAGTCCTAAGAGGGGGTGGTGTAAAGAAGCAGCTTGCTTTTACATGAATTGTAATGTCTCAAAGGTTAGCGAGCAGAGGCTGGACGGTTAAACTTATGAATTTGAGGTGAGCTTTTTTGCCTTTCAGTCACTGTCCCAGAAATCTGAGGCTGGATTTTATCTCCTCTTTCACCCAACGTTTTGGTTTTTTTTTTTCATTCTAGTGGAATATTTATGAAAATACACTATTAGTTTAAATTGATATTAATCTGAAATTTGTGAGGTTCGGTGATGATTTTTCAGATTGCTAGGATAGTACATATACTATATATGAAAAAAGTATGATCAAAACCACTTGGGAGATTTTTAAAGGAAAATTCTTAATATTTTCTAGTAAAATTTTTCAACTAACATTCAGTTGTTCATTTCGAGAATCAAAAAGTTTAAATGCACACAAAAATTTCATTAAAAATTCTGGATATGCTCTGTGTCTCAGAAAAAATTAACCAAAAAACCAAAACCTGAATAGCAGTGTTTATTTCTGATTAAGAAAATATTTTGTTTAATTTAAACCATTTTAGTTTTAAAAAAAAGTCAAATAATTTTCAATCAACTCAAAAAATGGAATTAGGTTTAAAGGGACTTTGAGGCAGAAAAGTGCTTTAAGGCAGACTAGGAAAACCATTTAAGCTAAAATGAGAAAAGCTTTTATTCACATACAATGAATGTTAGTTAGTTAATGAGGCTTTTAAGTTTTGCTCTAGAAGCAAAGAAAATCCAGTCTCCTTGATAACAGCTTTTCAATTTTTATCTAGTGCTTAATGCAAGCATCTTATTGTAAGCCACTGTAAACCACAGAAAAGATTATTTTTTTCTTTCTTATAATTGTTTAAGGGCAGCATTTGAAATGAATAACAAAATCACAGAATTTTTTCGGTTGGAAGAGACCTCCGGAAATCATTTAGTTCAACCCCCCTGACAAGGCAAAGTCACCTAGAGCAGATTACACAGGAATATGTCCAGGTGGATTTCAAATGTCTCCAGAGAGGGAGATTCCATGACCTCCTGGGGCAGCCTGTTCCAGTGCTCTGCTGCCCTCAGTGTAAAGAAGTTCTTCTTTGTGTTGAGGTGGATCTTCTTGTGCTTTAGTTTATGGCCATTGCTCCTTGTCCTATCATGGACACCACTGAAAAGATTCGGGCACCATCCTCTTGGCATCCACCTTTGAGATATTTATATGCATTTATGAGATCCCCTCTCAGTCTCCTCTTCTCCAGACTAAACAGGTGTTGCAGCGTGAGGGCATCCACAAACAGGCCCAGCTGCCTCAGCCTCTCCTCATGAGAGAGATTCTCCAGTCTCTTAATCCTCTTCTTAACCATCTTTGCGCCCTTCCCTGCACCCTCTCCATTAGCAGCTTGTCTCTGTCGTACAGAGGAGCCCAGAACGGGGCACAGCACTCCAGGTGTGGCCTCACAGGGGATGCTGAGAGGAGGAGGGCAGCCTCCCTTGGCCTGCTGACCACACTCTTCCTCACACACCGCAGGATAGTGTTGGCCCTCCAGGCCGCATGGGCACACTGCCAGCTCATAATATACCACAGGCTTGACAAAACATTTATTTTACATCCATATGTTCAGTCTAGGGAACAGTCTCTTAAAAGATATGATTCAATTTAGCTATACAATAGAGATCAGTTACTTTTTAAGAATCTGATGACACTAAGCAAGTGAAGAAACAAATTTAAAAAACTCCTTCAAACAAGTCTGTACATTATATAAACACTGGAATGACCAGAAAATCTACCAGATTAAAACAATTCCTTTTCCTTTTACAGCTTTGCTATTGCAGAAAAAAATAATAGTCTACTAAATTGGCAATAATTTATTGAGAATTGCTGCACAAAGCAGTGCGTCAGTGAAGTCGTTAAAAGAAAGCTAAAGCAATTCTTTCTTTTAATTTTCTTGTTTTGAGGCCAAATCATTCCTATTATTCTTTCAATTTTGAGATTTTTTTTTACTTGCTTACTTTTACTGGAAAGCTGCCATTAATTTAATTGCTGTTTAAAAAATAATCAGCAGACAAAAACTTACTTCTGTTTGTCTAACTCCTTATGCATAGCCACTTGTTTTATTTTAAATATCTATGAGTTCTGCAAGGAGCTCATCACCAGTGTAACCATATTTACTTCACATCAGATGAAACTGGGCATACTCACATTTTCTAATACAAGGCTCATTACCAAAATTATGAGTCTTAAGCTTCTGAAGAGAGTATTAATATTATGTTAAGTTACTCTGGAAAGATGTATTTTCAGATGAAATGGGACTAAATTTATTTAAAAATATGGTGGAATACATCATAGGTCATAGACTGAATTTCAATAGTTGTTATTGTCTGTAGATATGGACTCAGGTATCTAATTGTCCTGTCTATAAATGTGTTATCTCCATCACTTTCCCAAGTTTAAAAACCAAATGTCTCTATCAATTAAAGTTTCAAAATGATAGTTTTCTTGGTTAGTTATAGATATAAACACTGAGATCTAACAGAAAAATATATAACTTCTGCATAGTTATCTGTTGTTATATTACTTTTATATGAAGGTTATAGTAAAGAAGAGAGTACATGATGGAGTCCAATACAATATTTAGCTTTCAAAGTCCTGTTAGTTAAAAAAAAATCCCAATTTTTTCATATTCCCTGTCTCATAGATCATATAACTGAAATTTTATTTGGCTCAATAGGGTGGTATTTGTCTTAAAATGGAATAAAACTCAAAATTATTTTGTAATAAATGAGTTAAATATTTCATTAGATATTTTAAATGGATAGATAAAGATCTTATAAGATTAGCTAGACTTATGTATATATTAAATCATATACATATGTTTAAGTTAACTAGAAACAGGAAGTATTCCAAATTGATTGCTACAAAATTAGTCAAGGAAGATATTTTGCTTTCCTTGTTGATAGGAATAAGGAACACAGAGGCCTTTGAAAGAAAATTGGGTTTTTTTATTTCTAAAGTAGATTTTTAGGCTCCTTAGAAATTAAGAGAGAAGGGAAAAAGCAGTTATTCAAAACATTAATTTTCACAACCTATTTGTTAATGGAAAGACATAATAGGAAAAAAACAAACTTTAATGAGCTAAAGGACACAGAAAAATGCAAGCCATACAGCACTCATTTTCCTGAGCTGAGAGAAAACTAAAAGGAACAGAGTACATGGAGCAATGACAGTATTTGGTACTAGTTGACAATGACATGCCGACCATCCTAAGCAATAGTGTTTATCTCACAGAGCATCTGAATTATTCATAGATTCCAACAGTAGAATAAATTTATTGTCTCCTATAAGAGATATAAGGGGTTGATAAACTGCTTTTCTGACCTTGAAGAACTTTGTTGGCACATTAAGGGACTTTGATACATAGCAAGGTGCAGACACTCACTATGATTTGTTAGGTGCATTCTGCTGGGACTGCACTATCAGGTGAATTGAAAACAAAAAACCTCTCTCAAGAAAGTAGTGCGAAAAAAAGTGCCAGTGGATTCTCTCTCACTATCCCTGTGGTACTGATGACTGAAAAATGAACAAGGCGGGGATTTTAAGGTTTTTTTTTTTTT
>WEKY01034570.1:5808-18004 GCA_013390045.1 Picathartes gymnocephalus
AAAAAAAAAGAGAGGGATCTGCTCTTGTATTCCTACTGGGAAAGTCCCTGCACTGAAATAAAGGTGATTATTTTCAGACCAAGGCTCTTCTCCAGTTTGGGTAAAGCTAACAGGATTTGTTTTAAGTAAATAACTCAATATATCATCCAAAGAGCATGTATCATTGAAGTATCTAAAAGAGCATGTATCATTGAAGTATCTAAAAGATTACTTCTCCTCGTGATGTAATTTGGTGGGGGTGCTGGTATTTTTTGCATATTTCATTAGACAGCATATCTACACATAGTACTTTCCCTCAAGAGTTTCCCATTAACAGCTCTGTGCTTCTCTACACATGGCCACGTTCAACTTTCTACACTGTCGTTACTGCCATGAAAGCTGAGTCTGCAGACAGTAAGCTGCTAGACAAGCCTGATGATAGCAAAACAGAGAGGAGAGTCTTCAGCAGTACTGAAGAGCCACTGGCATAAATGGCATGAGCTTCTATTAGCGGCCAATTATCACCACCCAAACCCCATCAAGAATGGAAATTGCTATCAACCTCTCGTGGATTGTCCTCCAACACATCCAGTAATGTGTCAAACCCTACGAACTTTTCCTCTTCCCTAAAATTACTGCCTTGCAGAAAGCAGGGTGCTATTTCCTCTTAGAGTTGGGGTGGAGGGGTGGGAAGCTTACTAGCTTTTCAGGGACTGAGATAGTACAACCCAGAAACCTTGAGACAGTATGTGCTGAGTACAGGACCCACTGCAACCACCTGCCGCCCCACGCCATGAGCACACACACACACATCACGCCATGGCTCTGCTGGGCTTCGTTCCTAGAGACACTCGTGTCCTGGAAACCAGGTACTCTCCTCTTGCACACTCCAGAGACTTCCCTCCAGCTCTCTCCTGAGATGAGCTACAAGGCTGATTTCCATGAAGAAGCTGTATGTCTCCTAATGGGGCTGTGGCATCCTGGGGAGAAGCATGGTACAGGGGAAAGGATTCTAACAGCCCAGAAGCTGCATTTCTCCATCCTACAAAATCCTCTCTCCCTATCTCTTCCCCACTTGAATCACAGGATCATTTGAAAGCATCTAGCAAAAGTCGTAAGAAATTGAGCTATGCAGGAATGTACCCTTCTATCCTCATAAGGCCTTATCAATCAGATAATAGGAGGATAGGAGGAAGGGAGCACAATCAGGAATAGAGTACAAAAGGAAAACTGTTGACCAAAAAGCTGTATCTAAATTTCATATAACAAAACCTAATACCCACAAAGAATCCTTTTCCAAATGTATCAGCAGCCCAGCTCTGTCAGTATCACAAGGCTGTGAGCCTAAAACAAAAGCATCTTATCAGAGCAGGAATTAGCTATGGTCACAGCAACAATGATCTTGTCCTCATTACTCTAACAAGCTCCCACTGGAGTTGAAACGAGGCAACCTGAGGGAGTTCCACTTGATATGCTTTTTTAAATTTTATTTTTATATCAAGGTTTAAAGCCATTTCACTCATTCACATTCAGGGTGCTATTATCATTCATTTCCTTGGAGGTAGGACCAGGCTGTCATTGCATAACTGCCAGGAAAAGAAAAAGAACAAACAAGCAGTAAGCAACACTCAGAGCCTGCTTTCCTTCCGCACTCCTACAAGCAAGTCTGCCAGGAATTGTATTGACCAGGGCACTCTATCAGCCTCTCCCCGTTTTCACCCCAGATCTTACTGTACCCTAAAATATTTAGAGGTCTAATTATTATTTGAATGGGAGAGATTTCTAGCAGAGCTGGACACTCTAGGGGCCGAGAGGGGACCTGCCACTCTGGCTACGTTTGATTTCCTAGGAACTCAGGAGCAAAAACAACCTCCAATGTCACTTTAAGTTTCCCAACTTACATTCTCTGCATATCGTAGGGTCATCCTATATCTCTAGGAGAATAATACAGATATTAAGAAGCCCACCAGCATCACAAACTCGAGCGTCAAAACCCCTATGAAATCTTCTATTTAAATTGTGTGCAGGCTTCTCCATGGAGATAAGGCTTTCATTTTTCCGCAGGTGCTCCGAGCGCTCAGGAAGCCCTAGGCGGCAGCCCCAGCCCCGCACGATGGGAGCTCCTCCATGGCAGGATGTTTACATAGTAAGTCAAAAAGCACCGAGTTACCATGTGGGAAACTCCGCTCTCCCTCTAGTCCAAGATAACCACCCCGCAGGGCCAATGCCGAGGAGCACTTGTAATGGCTCTTGGCACCGTTATTCCTGAAAGCCCCATCGGAAAGCGGGGATTAAGGCGGGCACAGCGGCACTCGCTCCACACCGTCCCTTCCGCAGGTGAGCGGCGCGCAGAACCGCGCCGGGGCCATCCCCGCGTCTCCGGCATGCCCACGGCACGACACCGCACGCCCTGAGCCCAACGCGAAGGGCACCGCAGCGCTCCGACCCCGCGGCGGGGCTTACCTTCCGCACCCCAGCGAAGCCGTGCTCCGCCGCTATCCGCTCGGCCTCCGCCTGGCCCCCGCCGTGCAGCTCCACCAAGAAATGGTTGGTGTAGACGGCTCCGCGGGCCGGGGCGCCTAGGAAGTGCAGGAGGAGGAGGAGGAGAAGGAGGAAGGAGCCCCGAAGCAGCGGCGGCCCCGGCGGCATGGCCCCGCGCTGCGCGCCCGCGGAGGCAGCCCGCCGGGTGGGCGGGCGGCAAGGGAAGCGCCCAAAAGATGGGAGGGGAGGGGAAAAATTAAAACAAATGACAGCGGCAGAGGCAAGGGGAGAGCAGCGTGGAGAGGACCGGCCGGGCGGCACGGATGTGTGTTCCGCGGCGGCCGAGGGGCAGCACCAGCCGAGGGTGGGGGGGGAAGAACGGGCCGCGCTGCCAATCATGGGCGGGGAGGATGGCACCGGCCCCCCCCTCCTTCTCTCACAGCCCGCGGCTCCCGGAACGCTCCGCACGCCTCTCCAGCACCCCACCCACGCCTCACTCCCACCTCCCACAGTCCTGCCCCTACAAAGCCGCACCCCCCGGTTGCAGCCGCGCAGCACATACCAGCCCCCTCATACCTCCAGCCGAGCCCTGCCCAAACCGCTCCGGCTCTTTTTCCCGAGGGGCTGAGGGGGAAGGTCGCCGAGGGGAAGCAGACACCCCGAAGCTGGAGCCTATACAAGGGTGGCTGTAAGGACAGGAGGACGAAAGACTTCGGCAAGACCCTTACCGGCGGGGCCGGCAGCCAGCCTCTCTCTTCGACCCAGCGGACACAAAATATCTGGACTTCCCCCCAAACCTCCCGTTCTAGCCGGAACCCTGCACCAGCTGCTCACAGGGCCATCAACAACCTGTCCTTTACCCCTCTTTTTGCAGAAGCAAAGGGACGGGGAGGTGGTCAAGCAGTGATAGGGCAAAGCCAGGGGAAAACCTCAGGCCCAGGGCTCCGCATTCTGCACTGACTCCCAGTCTATACTGCCAGGATGCTCAGGAACACACCGGTGTCCGGGCTCCCTGAGCAATCCCCAAACAGTTTGCAGGGGATGACTGGCAAACTGTACTTGGGCCTTCCCTGTGCTGAGACAGCCAAGGATTGAGAGTGTCCCGTGCACTGGTGGGATTGCAGAGGCAGGCACCTGAAAAGAATGGGAGCTTGGTTCTGTAAGTAACCTGCCATCTGCAAAACTATGATTGGAAAGGAACAGTACAGATTATGCAAGTTTATGGCAAAGTAGTTCAGCTTTTTCCTACATCTGTTAATTTGTCATACCAAATGTTAATCCTTTGATGGATCTCTGAATGATCCCCTGGGAAAGACTTGGGATGCAGAAAGCACAATCATGTTTAAAACAAACAAAATTATAGATTTACTGTAATCTGTCCTGCAAATGGTCAAACGGAGTACAGATGTTAAATATATCAGGGAAAACAAAGGAAAACATCAGAAATCACAAACGAGACTCTTCTTCCATTATCCTAAAATGCTTTAGAAAATTACGGAAGAGCTGACCACATTATTGTGAATCCAAATGAGCATTGGATTGTCATGACAAATTATTGATTTCTTTTCTCTGGATAAAAGAAATCCCCATTCAAACAGAAAGGAAATGGCAACTTGAAGCCTAATCCAAAGCCCATTTATATCAACAGAAGTGTTGTAAATGAATGACTGATGTTGAAAAAAAATCAAACATGAGGGAAAGCTAAAACATGAGAAATGGCATAGCAGAGAAGGAAAGCAGCTTTGCAGTCTCATTAAGAGATTAGTTTTAGTGTCGGTAGAATTCAGCTTTTAGATGTTTGTTCTAAGAAGAGATAGCTATTAAAAACAACTTTATGTATTTTTTCTTTAAACCAAGTTGTTTGTATTCATCAATAGTCAGCAACACCTCTCCTTACAATATCTTTCCAGTATTAAAGCGTTTCCAGGTAACTTGGGGCCCGTGAACTCCTGGATCAGTAATACCTACTGGTGACTGCTTGACAGCCAATGGAGGCCCTAATGGTTTCCATCTACAGCTGTTCCTTGGTATCAGAAAGAAAAGGAAAATAAAAGCAGGGGAAAGGCATTTTCTCTACTTTAAATTCATGTATATAGGTTTTTCTTTCTCCAGAGGTCTTCCTCTCGGTTGACACAGCTCTTTTTATTTTGTTTCCAGTCCACAGAAAGAGGAACATCAATAACAAAGACAGTGGAGCAGCCCTCCTGGCTCCCTGTAACCAGCAAGGCAAGATCCTGCTCACATTCAGAAATGAGGATCATAACACAGGTCTGAGTGAAATCATTCGCTCTGCATATTCTGACAGCCCCAACTGCCACCTATTCAGTACTGCTCTGCAAGCTGGTGGCACTAAAGGGAAGCATCCACTGTCTATACTTTGTAAACCTTACAGTGACAAGCTTTGATGGCTTTGTCTACGTGATGTTAAAAAATAATAAAAATTTTAAAAAGGATTGGTTTAGGAAAGACTAGATTAAAAAGTAAAATCTAAACACCAAGAAGAGAAAACTCCATCAAAAGCAGCAATTTAAAGAAAAATAGTCATTGTGTTGATGACTACAGAAATTTAAGACTAGACAGGACCACTGGGATTTCTAACCTAGTACTAGTAACTGTAGGGCTTATTAGCATTAATTCTTGCATCTGGTCTGTAGTCCTTTTTTTCCTTAACATACAAACGTTGAATTAACAATCAAGACTGATCTATTGTAGCCATTGGGGAAATGTTCCAATGAATGCTCACAGTCATTTGCAAAAAGTTATAACTCTGCCTCTCTTTAAAATGCTGATCAGTCCTACATTGACTTCTAGGTTTTGTTCTTATTATTAATTTTTTCATGGAACTGCTGAACTATTATTTGCTCCAGATGAGTTTTAAGATTGTGATGATGAAAGAGATAGAGTTAACACTCTCTTGAATGTCTTCCTGTAAGGCATATTTTCCATCCCATAAGTCTTTTTACTTCTTGAATTGTGAACTGTAGCTGCATCAGAGATTTTTTCAGACCTCAGTAGAGGTCAGGCCAGTGTTAAATGGATGTTACATCACAATTCTATTCTTACTGGGTACCCAGTCTTTCACCAGCTGAGGATTTCATTCAGCCTCCATGCTGCCGAGTCTCCCTGATGTGCAGCAGTGCTTATGCTGACTCGCAGAACTCTCATCCTCCCTGAGCCCTCTGCAGGCCTGCTGCTCTCTAGGACAGGTTATCGTATCCTGCATGGCCAACAATCTTTGTACCTAGATATTTATTACTCTACTTGGTCAAAATACACAGAATTTACCTGCATGGAGCTTTCCAAACAATACAGATCACTCTGCACTTATCTCTGTTATATTTTATGGCTTTGTTCTTTAACCTACTCACTTTATTAGTAATGAGTTTATATTGATGTACTGGATTAGCAAGATCTTACAGAGATAATTTCTTGGCCCCAGTCCTTTGGAACCTCTGCAGAATTAAATCAACTCCAGCAATGATTCCCAGTTTGTAATTATACTTAAGAACCTAGCATTTAATCAGTTTTTAGTCTGTATCATAAAGGCCATTTTGATTTTTGTATCCTATTTAATTACTGACATGTCACACAATATAAAGGGTCTCCCAGACACAAGCAATGTCATAGATACAATGGATCAAAAAAACCTACCATTTTTTTCAATTTCATCAGGTAGTCCAGTAAAAGAGACTAAGGTTCCCCCATAAATTCTGGCTTGTCTAACAGAAGCCAAATAAACAACAATACTAGCTTTACCAGTGAAAACTACAACAGTGCTTAAAAAAATGATATAAAATTAGTTTAAAAATTCCAGTCCTAAATGTATTGCTGTCTACGTTTTTAAACAACCATTAAATTACTATAATTATTTTACAACATGTAATTGGCTTTCACTGTGAAGCCGATGAAGTACTAACTTTAAAGGAGATGTTTCTTTCCCTGGGGGCTGCACAGGATGGTGCCATGCCAAGAGACCAGTATGTTAGAGGACATTGCAAAAACTCATTTCCTTGCTGTGGAAGTAAACAGAATCCTAAGATTTACATTGCTTTCATCTTTAATCATTCACCCTAGCAGATGCATGAGCAGTAGTATTCTAAAGAGCTGGAAACAGAATATTGCAATAATTAAATTTAATGTTATGAGAGAACCAAACACATAAGCGTCCTTTGGCACAGCTCTGAGTCTCCCTTAAACCTTTCTGAACCTCTTTCTGAAGCTGTGAAGTGAGCATATATGCTTTAAGTGGACTCTGGAGCAGGCTCAAAGATAATAGCTACATCTAGAGGAACAGAAATGGGATTAAAAAGGCTTGAGAAGAGACTTTCAAACAAAGGAATTGGATGCACAGTTAAAAAGGCCACAGCTGAAAAAAAGTGAAACAGTATCATTTGGCAATTTTATTTAGGGCAGGGAATAAACAGACCTATATGAAGAAAAGCAAAAACTAGAGAATATAGAAGAATATAAAGCTTATATTGTCTGTGTATCAAGAACACAGGACAACATGCACAACTGAATATACAGAATGAAAAAAATGGAGTGAAATGCTATGAGGAAATGCCATAGAAGTTGAGTTGAAAAATCCCCTGCTGAGTTGGCCCACTACAGCTACAGGATCAAAGTCACTTCAGGGTTCTAGAAGCTCTCTAACAGTATGTCTGTCTGTTAGCATTGCTGTGGATCATCTTATCACAGTGTATAAAAGGAAGTTTTAATTGGTTTGTTTTGATAATGAGCAGCATAGGTATGAGCAAAATAAAGCAGAAACCACAGTAAATGAGTTCAGAGAGAGCACAGCTACAATCCACTTTGGGCTGATTTGGTAATCAGCCATGACTGTCTCAAAGAGGATTTCCACAAAACACATCTAGGCCATCTTAGTACAATGATGAAAAGATGGAGGTGAGTTACTGCAGCAAAGCCAAGCATGATGAAGCCAAGCAACAGCAGCGTTCCTGTGCGGAGGTCCTAGATTAAAGAGCTTGGGATATATTTATCTTAGATGACTTCAAGGTCATTTTCCCTATTTAAAAATACTTCCCTGACCATTTTCATTGCTTTATACTATCAAAATATTTTATTACTGTTACAAATATATTAACAATGGCAGCTTTCTTTATAGGCACATGGCTCCTGATCTGTTGCATGTTATGTTAAATGTTGTTACTGAAGAGAGAGGGCTACAGCAGGGACTCCTTCTATATCTAAGATATGTGAACCCAGGCACAGTAATTATGACTAAGGATAAAATATTTTGTGCCATCACCGTGTGAAACTTAATGGATCTTTCAAAGTTAAAAGACATTTGGAAACCGGGAGCCTATTCCACAGCTTCTAGTTACATAAACTTTAAGTTGAAGGTAGAATCTTTTCAATACACATTTATCTATGCAAGTGTTATACTGCCAAGTGTCAGAGTGAACATGTACTAATTTAGTGACATGATGATGCAGATAGTAAAGAGAGTAGTTTTCGGCATCCATTGCCTGCAGGCCAGCAGGGCTGTGCAAAGAGAACAGGAGAAGGAAAATTGTAATTACCTCTTCAAGCAGTTTGGGTTTTCTTTGATTTATTACTCCTAGACATAAGGACCGGAGGGGATGTTAAGCAAGATGGTACCTGACAGGGAAGTGAAAACTATTGAGATAACTAGTGAACATAATCTCCTACACTTACTTAATGAGGGTACAATCCAAAATGAGAGAAATAACTTACAGGTAAAATATACATTTACAAAACAGAAAAATAAAGCCCTTGAAAGAAGGGTTTGAGGTTAGGCACATACTGAAAACCTCAAGAGACTAGGGCATATACATGTCTGTTTGCTAAATAGGAATATGGTTATCCATGCACAGAAGTTGTTTCCTGAATCTGACTCTTAGCTACTGCTTAATATCCACGTAGACAAATGTTCAGCTTAGGCAGCTATGGCAGAGAGGTACTAAAAGTAATGAAAATATGTGGTTCATTTATTTTAAAAGGATATGCTTGCCGCTTTTGCTAGACTTGTTTGCTTTTTCTGCTACAGAGTCTTTGCTGAAGACAGTCTGCCTGGAAAAATAATGTCTGTGCAAATGATCTTAGAGAACTCGAATTGCTCAGCAGAGTCAGTTTGGAGCAGATGGTCTCAGTGACATTTTAGAAGATAACAAAGAGCAAGAGAAAGCTTCTAAGCATGATCTGGAAATCCTACCATTAAAAAAAGCCAAAACAAAACCAAAAGCCAACAACAGACTTAAAGGAAAAGGGTACAAGAAATCCAAGGTAAAAAGACGTCTGTTGACCATGGGTATGATTGTGCCGAAAAATGACTGGATATGTGGAGTTAGGGACAGAGACCACAAAAAAAAAAAAAAAAAAAAAAGAAAAAATAAGATTGAAAGTGGAATTCAAAACAAAACACTAAAACATTAGAAGATCCAGAGAGTTGATCTCCAGGAAGTTCACCCACAAAGGTGATAAAAGTTTCATCAATTACTAACTTATCTAACTTTGCAGTGGGAGGCTCCCAACTGTGTCTCAAATTAATTACAGAAAGGCTGAGAAATAGAATGCAGTAATTACAGTTTGTTCAACTTTCCGAACCCTTGCAACTGTTCATTTCTTTGACAGGAATGGGTGACAACATACAGGTGGCCCATAAATAATAATGAGCTCTTCAACTTTGGTAGAAAACTAATAGTGAACATTTGGCTCAAACAACAAAACAAAACAGCTGTCCTCAAAAAAGCAATTTATTGCAATCATAACTCACATGTGGTGTTGATGGTTCCGTGACAATTTTTGGGGTGTTTGATTCCTAAGAAAAAAATGTTGAAAAATCTTGTGTTTACTGTTTCCTTTTCATTTTAGACCTCATTCATTTGAACATGTTATGCTCCCCAAAGAAGATTTGATAATTTTTATCTTAGCAGTTAACAATCATCTATATGAATCAAAGATATGTTTATAGAATTTTTTTTTAAATTTCTGTGCATTAAAATCTCAGGCTTTGTTTCCAAACAAAAATAACAACTCAGAAGAAAATCCATAATCTGTTTTTTATCTCTTGATTTTAAAGAAAAAACAAGAGGAATGATCACAGAAAAGTAACTTATAAAGGTAAGATTGAAAATAAAATAAGAAGTTGTTCCCATCTGAGCTAAAAGCTCTCTATGAACAGGCTTAATTTTACATCCATAAATTATATATGTGACACAATATATCCAGATAAATTTAGGTTTCTTTCAAGTTTATCTTTGAGATTTCAAGTTTCTAAAAGGCAAATTAAAGTCTTTCACTACTAACTTTGTTCTACTTATTGATAGGAAAATAAACATATCACGACTTCTTTGTATACATATCCTTTTGCTGGAACTTACAAAACTTCTGTATTTTCTATTGTAAATTAAAGCCTTGCAGCCCACAGAAAAGTACAGGCAAATACAAGTATATGATCTCCACCATCTCTGCTGGTCTGCTTTGATCAATTTTCTCACAATTCAGCTGCCAAATACTACCAGAGTTAAGGTGCTTGGTTAATGACTGAGGTGAATTAGTCTGTGATCTTCCTAGTACCAATTTCACACACCTGCAGTTCACCTCCCACCGTGGAAAAGACTACAGACCAGCAGCTTTTCCCTTATGTCAGCAGGAATGAAAAGAAAATCCACAAAATAGCTTAAAGCATCACACCAAAATATCAGCTTTAAGTTAACAGATGTTTACCCCTGTTGAGACTCATTTCCTTCAGGATCTCTGCATAGCTACCTCTCCAGTTTTGTCATATTTGGGTGCCTCATTCCCAGCCTCTGCCTAAAAACCTTTTCCTGGAAACCAGTGGTGTTTTTACACGCTTGGTAGAGAAGTACTGAAGATGGAATGCAGGCACAGCCTAAAAACTGTGAAACAAAGCGCAGAGGATGCTGCAGACAGTCTACCAGAGGTACTGGCTTGGGAATCAGGAGAGCCAGTGTGTCATGTCCCAGCATGGTTAGATTGAGGTTAGGCCGCCACCACACACCACCCCAGCCCTCTGTCACTAGCTGTGCCACAAAAAGCTGTTTGCTAGGGGTTAGCAATGGGAAAGGCAAAGGGAGAAATGAAAACTCGGCTTTTGTCCTTCATCTCGCATCTGGTGTAATGGTTACTGAGACTGTTTGCACAAAGAAACTTCGTTCCACTCAGAGGTTCAGAAGTGCTTGTGCTGTAGACAACAGCAATAAACATCCTTTGGTAAGGAAAAATGGAGGATTTTCTAAAAGGCAGGCCACACAAAGTCCACTGAAATTCGGTGGGAGATGGATAACAAAGCTGTCTATTCTTTGAAATTCTCCTCTGGCAGAAATAATTTTGTCTGGATTTTTAGCATGAAAACAAACACATTATTCCCCTACCTTTTTTTTCTGTAGTGCTGTCCTTTTCAAAATCATTAAGAAGTGTATGCATATTGTCACACTAAGCAGTATCATGGCTTCCTAAACAATTCACCAAAAAGCCACTACACATTCTGCATTTAAAAAGTGAATTTTCAGTAAGAATAAAAAGAAAAAAGTATGAACAAGTAAATCACTAGGAAAAACACATGACTTGGCCCCAAAATGCCTCTCCCATCATTGTTCTGTTCACAAAGAAATGCATTACCTGCTACTATTTCTTCTGTGAGGTAACTATAATGAACAAAACAAAAGCATGTGCAGGCTGTGCTCAGGAGTTCATTTCAAAACTACTACAAGAAACTACTGGTAGTTTCAAAACTACTACTACTGGTGTTTGGTTACATCTTTATTTCACTAGTAGAAAATAAAGAAGCCTCAAGGAACAGATGAGTATGCAAGTCTTCAATAAACATCTTAGTACGGGAAAACTGAAATTTATTTTACGGTGTGGTTTGGTTTGGGTGTCATTTTGGTTTTGTTTTCACTTTGCTACATGATCAGATTTCAAAAAGTAAGAACCTATTTTCCATCAGAACAACCATGCTGGCTTCAAGGTGGGGGGCCTTTCAAGAGACTTCTCAATAATTTTTAGCTCTTTGCAATCCTTATCTCTCAATGGGAGCAGAGCTGCATCAGTGACTAAAAGCAAATAAAAGGTCCATTTTTTAAGACAGGTTTGCCTTTGAATGCCTATCTTACCCACTATATATGATAAGGCACTGGTCTTGGCAGAGCCATGGACCACTATTTTTAAAAAATGAAAGAGAGAGAGGGGATCTGGCTCCCTGAATGTGCATTTCTGTTTTGCCCAAAGGCTTGTTTTGGCAGGTTCTTTTAGTCATATCCTGTTCAGGTTACTCTCAGGAGCCATCTCTTTGAAATATGGTGATACCTTCCATGAAGATATTAAGCAGAAGGATCACCAACATCATGAAGGGCATCATGAGACAAAAATAGTCTCAGTGGGAATATATCAATTCTGTCTTCTTATGGAAGTGCATAATGTAGAACAGTCCTAATAATTTTTTCATTGCTAAGGGATCACAGTAATGCATTGCAGATATTGAATATCTGCTTGTATGACCAGAAAATACAAAATGAAAAGAAATTTAGAAAAAAAAATAAGTAAACAACAAGAAAAATGAGCACTGGAAAAGGAAAGCCTGCAATGTTTTATTTCCTACATAACAATCATGGATCTTATCAAATCATTGTATCTTGGTATAGACTTCACTGCCGAAATGTGGGACAAAGTACGTCCTTATATTAAACTGATACGGGCTGAACAACACTGAAAAAAGGATTTTTTTTTTTTT
>WEKY01034573.1:0-17416 GCA_013390045.1 Picathartes gymnocephalus
GAGGCTTGGTTTACAGGCAAGGAGTTATAAGCAATTTTCTCACTCAATAGAACAAAGTGTCAGCAATGTCACACTACCTGTTTTCTAACATAACTCTTACCAATGACTCAAATGGAGATCGTGACAACTTAAGCTCATGTATTTCCCTAATAAGGATGTTTTAAGCTGTCTACTCCCACAAGAAAAAAACCCTACTAGCATAACAACAGTGGAGAGAAAGGAATATCAGAAGGATTATCAAATATTACTTCCCATGTAACATTTTGATATAGCATATTTCAGGACTGACAGTGGAATACTTTCATTTTAGATTTGAAAACTTGTAATATGATAGCAGGTGATGACAATCCAACAGAACACACAGTTTCAAACAAGCTCTTGCTTTGCACAGCCTCAGCAAACATCTCAACTTCAGCACGACATGGACTATTTTTACTCCGTGTATTTAGACTGTATTTCAAATTGTATAACAAATTGTTGGGGTGAGGGGGATATGAACATTCACTGACCACTTGCTGTCACACATCGTGAAACAGATTAATTGCTGAAAAAAAACACTGACTGCAGTCTCCAAATGTTGAAGTTAAATGAACATTGAAAAGGGAAAGGTTTCCAACCTGCAGGGAATAAAAAAACTTCAAGTCATGGCCAGAGATGACCGGTAAGACTTCGTAGAAAGTTTTATAACATTTCTGCAACACTTCCAACGAAAGGCTTCTGCCAATAGCAATATGCATACCGATAACACTAAAGCCAGCTCAGGTATCATTGCTGCAGTGACTGCAGTACACGCAGAAGATAATGAAAAAGATATACAATACACCACAAACTATTTCCCCTCATGCTTTTATTTAAATTGTTGCCACCTACACTGCCCTCCCAATTATGCTACGGCACAAATAGAATTATAAGCTTTCACAGTTTAGGATTTTACTGAGTTTTTAAAATGCCTTAGCTTCTTGCAATGAAGCAACCAACGTACCAGGTGCTTCAGACCTGCAGGTAGCTTTCCACTCTGCCTTAATCAAATGTGTAACATCAATACATGCAAGTACCCTCTGCCCAGCAACACTGGTGTTGCCTGGCCACCTAAAGATATCACTATCAAGAAAAGAGTAATTTTCTCACCTAATGAAAGAACTGCTGTCTTACAGAATCTGTGATTAATCTGGCCTATTTCTTCTCACATTTATTTTGCTTTTAGCTTCTATCACTCTAATTTTCTTTTTTCCTCAGTGTAGTAGGAAATACTACCCTCTGCGATAGTAAGATGTAGCCATTACTCATGAACTAACAAGACAAGCTTATAAAGCAAGAATTTAAGAGAATCTCACTAAGGAGAAATACACACACTTTGCTTTAGTGGCAGTAGGGATGCAAACACGTTTTGGACTCCCCATGAGCTCTAACTACATTGTCAACGATGCCTCTGCCATCACACATCTCATATGCTGGAAATCTGGATAAGAAAGCACAAATGCTGTATGTGTATTCAGAGCATGTTTCCTAGACTCATCCCAATTAGTTCCTTCCCTTCTGTTTCCTATCACTTGAATAAAAACATTGGGAAAGATCCAAATAATGACATTTTGACAGCACAAAAGCAAAGACAGTCAAACATTACCAAAGCAAATCCGAAACAAAGCGAGCATAGAGGGACTTCTTTTCCCAACACCTAATTCCCCAAAATATACTTCCATGAACTCCAATCAGGTCCTTATAACGAAGATAATATGATTCCAACATGCAACAAGAAATTCTGTAGGTACAGATCAACTACCTTCCCAAGAATTAATCCGTACCTGTAACAAGCTTGAAGAACTTCATTAAGTATGAGAGACTAGGAAAAAAAAACATACTGAACTTGAAAACCTAACTACATGCAGCATGCAGATCTCAGATGCATGTAGAGGACAACACTCATGCACATACATTTAAACTGCAGCTGAAAAAGCAATGCCTGAAGAACAACTCCCCCCTTCAACAAGGAACCATTAACATAGTCATGTAGTTAACTTCTCAGGTAAAGTAACTGAACATACAACTACCTGATAACCTGCTAGAAAAAGCTTTAAACTTTGGATTTAAAAAAATTTAAAATTAGCGACTCTCTCAAACTAGACATCAGGGGAAAAAAATGGCAGAGCTCACATGCTGAACGTCAGTGACACACACAGAGTCTGAATGCCCTAGGGATAAGACTGACTGATCTATATGAGCTGCCCTTTTCCCCATATCCATCTTTCACACTTCTTTATCACTCTAACAAGACTTTAAAATAAAAACCTCTATAATTCTATTAAAGAATCTCCCCTCTACAGGGTTAACACAATTACCATTGATTTGTTTTTGAAATATACATTTATCATTAAATTTGCATTTTAAACATTCAAATCTGATTTACAAAGCAGAGTTGGGATCAACTCTTTTTAAGCCTGTTCTTGCTACACATACTCTCTGCGTGCTGTGGAAATCTATTACAACAGTTACAAAAAGCAGGTATCCTGCTTCTTTCCACACTAGATTAGCTCTTACTTACTATTGAAACATGACAGTTATAAATAAGCACAAAAGTCAAGCTGAAAATACTTTTAGTTGATTAGAAATTCCAATATAAAGAAAATTAACCCTTTAAAGACTCACAAGCATCCCAGCAAGATGATGTAAAATACCAAAATGCAGTAGTAAACTTTCATTTGGTGGAAGACTTTTGAGATAAAAACTCCCAGTCCAAAGATTAATAAACTAAGCTACATACATATGGCATCCTGCTGCAGTTAGACCATATGGAAAGAGCAAGTAAATTTTGTCAGTCAAGCCTGAGGATTTATAAACACTTGAAATACCTCGTACCAACTCTTTGAAATAAACATTATTATGTTTTCTCCACAGTAATACAGAGCAAATTGAACATCAAAAAAAATAAGGGGTGCCAAAGAATCAAAACAGATATTGCCTGTCACACGTACTAGCAAGACACCTAAAGCTAAACTTTCCATTCTCAGGTGTAACAAACAAATCCAGTTGTAAATACCATACTGAATCCCTTGTACTTCACAATAAATGCAAGAATAGTGATGCACCTGCTACTATCAAAACAGTATTATTCTAGCTACAGCTCAACAAACTTCTGAAGCTTAATTTCTTCTGCAGTTCATGTTTTACAAAAAACACCTTCAAAAATCCTCACTGAATGTATTTCCTTAAGACAGCACAATAAGCCCAAAAAACTGCTTGTTTTGATATGACTTAAAGGATTGACATAGTTTCTTTCACAGTTTATTATGATAATTGAGAAATGGTTCAAAACAGTTTAATAATGTATTATACCAGCTGACATTTATTAAAACAAGATGAGATTATACAGAGGTCTAAGGCAGAAGAAATGTTTCTTATTAATTAGGCTTGTAATGAACAGATTTCAGGCCATCACTTCATTTATGACCAGAGTCAAAGTATCCCCTATGAGAATTACCTAATTTAACCACCAGGTCAGCTAAAAGACCCAAGGATCTCCCTTTGTTTTGCAGTACACTACACGCACTTTGCAGAGCATCTTGGACGACAAATTGAAAATGTGCCATTCTTTGGAATGATGAAGAGCAGTCTGACACGTTAGTGCTTAGGTCAATGAGCATATACGGGAAAAAGCTTCGCAACAAATAACTCACGTAACAAAATGAGGGAACTAAAGATGAACTCTTCTAAATGCCAGTAAATTAAGCTCTCACAGAGAGAAAATCACAGTCTATTTACCACCCTGCGTGTTATCCCTCTATCATGGGAGTCCTTTGAAGTCTGCAGGGCAGGAAAGCTGTCCTGGAGCATCAGGTGGTGGAAAAGGCCATCTTTCTACTCGACCCTTACGACCACTGTATTGATGGAAAATATGGTACAGGGACAAGGCTAAAGCAAATTATTTTCAACCTCATGCAAAGTGCAGCAGGGGAGAAAAAGAATTTACTCAAGTTGGTTCAGATTCAGAACAGTCTTCTACTAAGAAACACATGCACACCCCTATCCATATTTTATACATAAAGACATTTACCAGCATCACTAGCACAGGCTTAGAATCAGTTTTTATGCCGTATCTGTAGAATAGCAGGGGATAATACCAGGCAAAAATACTCAGTTCAAGAACCCTTCTTATAGTATCACAGCAATGTTTTTGTTTGTGCCTCACAGTACAGTTTTATTAACTAAACCCAGACATCAGAGTAACACAGATTTGCTATCTTTAATAGGGACAGGTAGAGTTAACTAAAAAAGCATTTAATCACAATGGGATCCATATCAGTGCATAACCTAGTCAACAAAAACATTTGGAGGTGACTGCAAATACATATTTACTTCAAAGCTTTTCTACTCTTAAACCACAACCTCTTTCTATCCTTAAAACAAGTATAGCTCAAACAAGTGAATACCCTGCAAATGAATGTTCATTCTCCTGTAGTTCACACTATTCTCAACTTAATCTCTACGAAAGAGATCTCTTTACATTGGTACTAACATTAAGTTTTAACTGAGTGTATGTCAGCTAGGAAGACCAAATGATCAAGTTAGTGAGAATACAGAGAGGAACAAGAACTCAAGAATTCACCAAGTATCACTAGTTGAAAGAAAAGGATTAAAGCAACAATTTAAGATACTTTTCTGAGCTTTAAAGTAGCGAGGTAGTTTTCTCATTAAAGAATGCACCCACTAGAGGCACTAGAAAGGGAAGCCATGGTTGCCACATCACCTCTCCATGGCACAGCCAGGCTATGAAGAGCCTGGTCCCCACCATGCCCTGACCCAGTCTCATACCCTCCAGGACAGGAATGTCACTCCCAGATACCTGTACTCCTAGAGAGGCATGACCACTTGTGAAAAAGACTCAAGCTTTGGTTTTAATTCAGATTATTTGTGTTGATCTGATTGCGTAAATAAAAACACCAAGAAGATAGTGCTATTTTCTTAAAAGATCCTCAATTCAGGTGCATCATTTTGTTAAACAGTACATCACATGCTACAGATCAGATTCATTTTAGCATTGTACACCATTTCATACAAAGAAAGTTCACTTCCCCCTTTAAAATAAACAATTAACTTTGAATAATGACCAAAAGCTTTTTAAAAATAAACTTTCTCTTTAACCCAACTAGATGATTAATACTGCTGTTTTGAGACTGGATAACTAAATTTGAGACATCAATTTATTTCAGAAAAGAACAGTACTCTTGAATTTATTTAGTACTTCTGCTTTAGCATGACAAAGACTTTAATATTCTTTATTCACACAGCAGGTAATTTTAAAAAGTGGTCCATGAGCTGAGAATGTAAACACAGAGATATTGCTGATGACAGCATTTAGGTCTTAAGAGAATTCATTTACTCTCTCAAGTGCTGCTAGACAATTCTGTGTAATGAGCAGTGAAAATACTGAATGAAGTATTTATGATTTACACAGTATAAATGATATTCTGATATGCCAGACATGCATTTATAACATGCCCAACATGCATTAACTAATCATGAAGTGGGCAACAAAAGTAACTGCAGAAACTGCTGACAGAACATGCTCTTGCATGTGTGAAGAATATGTGGTTGTCTTTCTTTACATCTCATTTGCTGTATACAAATTTCACCCAGGCATAAAATTGCAATTTTAAACCTCGTCCACTCAATACACGTGGAAGTTTCATTAAGGCAATACCTGAAACTTTCATTGCATCTTTTACGTAAGAACACTTCCAAATACATCGTAAGTAGGATTTTCAATAGTCCAAAATCTAAAAACAAGTCACATTTATTGGAGTTACTTTCAGACTCCTTAAGCAACACATACAAAGGCCTACTAATGCTTACTATAATGTTAAATACCTTCTGTTTTCTACAAGGTCAGAATGTCTTTCTATCCGTCTGCCTTTCTCTTTTCTATTAATTTAATTAACATTCAATATATGTCATATTTCCTCCTTTTATTTATTTGAACTTAACAGTTAGATAGCACACCATTTTAAAAACAAAATTCAAGATAAAAACCCCTTCAATGTAATAGACTGTCCCTAAGCAGCATTTCTAAATGACACAGAACTAAGTAATTCTACAGGACAATCTTGTACTGCTTTCACACATAGCCTTTCCCTGACCAGAAGCTACAAGTTTCCTTTATTACAACAGTGCAAATTCGTACAGCTAACCTCACAGAATTATTTATAAATAAATTTCTCCACAACATACATAGTAAAACCCAGGAAAGAGTAAGGAAAACCTGGGCAAACACACTCCAGTAATATCCAGTTCTGGATGAATGTACAGAACACCATGCCCTACCTGAAAAGCTCTCTTTTGGTCCCAGTTATGCATTCCTTCCCCCACTTCTGACACCTTCTGTCCCCACTGCTACCCAACAAAACCACTGCTAACCCTAAGGGTTTGGTTCAAAAATACAACAGTTACTCATCCAAAGAGGGCAAAGGGACATTATTAAAAATAAAGATGTATCTCTATGCTGTAAAACAGTGCAGCTTTCCTGTATTTCAGACTGCTTAATCAAAAAGCTTCCTAGACTTTCTGATAAAGAGCCATGATAAGTCAATCCAACTAGAATAATATTACTACCGAGCAGAAAAACCAAGGCTAGTGCACACTGTGGAAGGAGCGCTGACAGGAGGAGTTAAACGAGATGAAAAGACCATCATAAATGTCTCCCACTTCTGCACAAAACAGAACATGTTATTTTTCTAAAGCCTCTTATGATCACAGAGAGGCAAACATTTATAAACTAGAACATAACACAAATAACACAGCAAAATACCACAAAAAACTTCGGAAGACTATTAAGCCACGTAATTTTCTTTATCCCTTTTAAACCTTTGAACACAAGAGAAAAAACATCTATTATGTCACAAGGCTCCACTAACAGTTAAATATATTACCTTTGGGGAGTGGCACTTCTCATAAAAGTGACTATACAGAAAAGGAATTTTCCCTGTCAACAATTTTGCTTCCTGTGCTTTATCAGACATTTCATGCCTTTTTCCTCCTTCAGTGACAAAGACCTTTGTGGTGGGTTTTTTAATAGCCTGCTACTGGAAGCCCTGCATATCAAATGCAGTTAAGAGAAAACATTCCCTATGTAAGAAACTTAACAGGGCTGTTTTCCAAGTGTGTGTTTCAGATCTGGCTGGAAGCAGTGAGGTTACATATTACGTTAGTTCTGTATGAGAGATGACTGGAAGAGGTCTCGTGCAATTAATTACACTGAGACATAAAGCATTAATGCAGATTAAATAATCCAGGTTAGATTCATTTACATTGATATAAACAGATTAAGAGCAAGATAACATCTAGCCATAGAAACAGGAAAAGCTAGGCCATTCTGTGAATATAAAGGTGGCTTAGCAGTATTTCATAGATAGACTATCTTTGCTTCTCCTTCAGTTTTTTATCAGAAATATTTACTAGAATCTCTGCCACTAGGTTTTCAGACAGGGTATTATTCCTATTAACAGGTCTCTTCAGACAACCCCATTAAGGCTGATTTTCAAAACATCCTCAGCACCTATACCCTCAAGATCAGTATCTTAAAGAAGCCTCAAGTTAAACAACCAAAAATTGAAATAATCCATACCTACATACTTTTTTTTAGCTAGTGATGTACTACTTGTCATGAGAACTGACCAATGTCACTACACAAAACCCGTTGCAGTAATATTTTAAAGTATCTTCAACAAGTTATTTAAACTAGAATAGAACTTGGCAAATAATGTCAAACCAATCCAAGATCATTCTCAACACGTAAGTAGAAGAAAAGATTTCACATCCTATGTTCCAAGTAAAAACAAAAAACAAACAACAAACTGTGAGCTAAGATCCAATTCCTGTTACCAAAAGCAGATATGACAATCATGTAAAGATATAAATTTATCATTAACTTAATGCAGTATAATATCATTAAAAAGTCAAGAAAGAACACCAACTGCAGGTGTAAGATATGCTCAAATCTTCACTTGTCTTTACCACAGAGCACATATACTCAGAGAACAAGGTTCTCCTGCTTCAAAAAAACAGATCATTTTTATTTCCCCTTGCAATCCTAGCTTCTGAAATTGACAGAAGACATACCATGAACACAGTTCATTCAGGAACCCATTTCAATATTGAAATATACTATCACTACTATTCACATGACTAAAATTTTAATTCATGCTAAGTACTTGCAAGCAGGAGCGACGAATAAAGAAAAAGCTGCATGTTTTATTGCTTACATATTGAAAGACCTAAATGCATAAATGGGGGAGGTGGTAGGGGGTGGAAATTGACACACTTCATCCTTAGGCACCTGAGGCTCTTAAGAGAAAGTTTCATACCAGTGCTGGAGACATTTTATAGTTCCCCATCACCAGTATAAAAATGCTTGGCTCCATCCCCCAGCCAGTCTCTCTCTCCCTTCTTCACTATCAACTTGGTAACGCAGACAGCTGTGGAAACCTCTTGAATTTACTGATGCAACAGAAATGATTTGGAAATAAGTGCTTAATTCAACTCAAACTGTAATGCTGTAATACAAAAACAATGGTTCTGATGGGCTCCCTCCAAGGTAAATGTGGAAAGAGAGGCAGTTCTATATTAAGATCTTTGGATTACCCTCTGAACCTATTTCTCTCTACTGGTTACAGATACATGCATTTAAAAAAAAGCACAATGCAAATTAGTCAATCTGGCATAATTCATATTTTACATGCAAATAATTTATTTACTGAAAAAAATTCAGGGTTTATCTACCCACTGCTAAAAACAGATGATTAAGAAGAATATAGGTATTTTGTTAAGATGCATCTACAGGTGAAAATGATCACTAGCTATCCATTCATGCCCAAATTAACTTTTGACAGTGACAAACAATTAATGACTTAAATCCTTCAACTAATGTCTACCTTTTCCACTACCAAAATACTCACAAATACCAGAAAGTCAAAACTCCTATAATGTAAGACCGCCAGGAACAATAAAAAAAAAGAAAAATCCCCTTTTAAAGAATGCAGGTTCAAAACACTTAATTAACAGCACTGAACACTTTATATTTTATACACAAATCATATTCAAACACATTATAAAATACAGTAACTGAGCTGACTACCAAAGCATAACAAATCCATATCTTCAGAACTCATCATCTGCTCCGTATTGTTTCTAAAATACTAAAATTGCATAATTCAAGAAAAAAGAAACCATTATGTTTTCTCCCTTGTGCAGCCCCAAAGGGGAAAAAAGACTATGCTTAATAACCAAAGGCCGCCTTCTGACTAAATACATTTTAAAGCTGTTTTTTGGCTTATGGATTAAACATTTTTGGTTTTGAGAATTATACTGAGATGTATCAGAAACAAGCCTCCAAAAGACATTTAGGTTAACTGTATTCCCTGATAAACAACCAAGAATTACAAGCAGCAGGTTTAAAAATACTGTGACTTGTGCAAATGGGAACACTGTTAAGCTGTTTATCTTGTTTAATCCTGAAGGTAAATAGCATAAGCTTCAAAATATTTTGCTTCTTTGCCATAACCTACTGAATCACATTTACAAAGGCAATGAAATATTAATGAAAATCCTAAATTTTTGGAATCGCCTCTGAAATTGCTTTACCTTAGTACTGTACAGGTTATTATTCTCAAGACCACTGAGTCTGTAAATTTCACTGTAAATTTAAGTGATTTAAATCCAAACTGTGGCTTCAGTGACACCAATGATCTCATCGCTCCCGAGGTGATCAACTGTTCAGAAACAAAACAAGAACACTGAGCAACTCCACTATTAGGCCCCTTTAAAATATGAATACTATAGTTAAGTCATTTTTTTTGTCGCATCTTCCAAATATTTTCAAACTCCTACTGTAGTTCATTTTCAGCTTATTTAGTTCAGTTTTTAAATATTATTTGCAAGAAAAAAAAAGTAGTTTTTAATTTCCTTAGATGTCTTTCATCCAACACTAATGATTTCCACACCAAAAATCCTATTTCATTTCATAACTCTCACCTCAAACATGTACCCATATTAAAAATTAAGAATATATTTTATAAGATACATCAGTAACTATTTCCACACCGTGTCTTCTTACCCAGTACCAATGTAAGTTTCTGAGCTGCTGTTTTACACATCACCTTTAAAAGACTTCAATACAGCATATATGATTGATATATTTAGCAGCTGAGCACCTCCTTTCCTCTCTGTACACAGGAAGTTTCCCCTCCCATCTGCTCAGGATATTAAAAAAAAAGAAATAATTATAAACTGCTGTTTTTCCATTGATACTGCAGAAAGTGACTATTATTTACCTGTGAACATGAAAGTAAAGCTGAACCCAAACACACAATGTAACCTGCACCACTTCCCTGACAAGAGTCACAAGGCACCTGCTGGTACAAAGGCAGGAATTTGGGGATGAGAGCAGTAGCCAGCAAAGAGGAAAATCACCACAGCTTTGAGTGATAGCAGCAGACCTATGCCAGGTTGAACTTCTGCAGAGCAGCTCAGTTATTCACAGGCAGCAGCAGCCCAAGCTTTGTCTCCCCTAGTCATATAGGAAGTCTTTAGTTTTATATTTGGGTTTCAGAGCAAACATAAATAAGGTGAATTATGAAATAGACCCATGCTTTACAAGTAGATGCTTGAACCATTTAGTACTATGTTTATGACACAGCTTTAAGACTGAAGAGCGGCTAAGCAGGCAACAAGCCCCCTGCACATGTAGGTACTCTACTGCTGTTTAGGACAACCAGATCCTGACAAAGAGAGAAAGGACAGAGGAAGATGCACCGGCAATAAACTAACGACAGACTGAAAAAATGTCTTTTAATTTTCCCCAGTTAACTGTATATACAGCCACATCTTTTCTGGCCTACAGAGAATATTTACAAACTCTACATTGAGAAACTCAACTTCATTTCAAGACATACATAACACTGATGGAAATAAAAAATGTTATATAATATATATATTATTGATTACTCTATTTTCAAAATAAAAGCTCTCCCTAAACCTCACTTACTGAATGCAGATCAACACTTAGTATCTGTTCTGTATTATACATGAGAAACTATTCCAAACGTTTACAGAAAAAATACCCAAACTAAAAGCCAATATTAATAGCTGCATATATTTGAGTTAGTAACCAAATATAACTAGTTGAACTTAAAAGCTAATACACTGTATTCAATCTTTTAAAGCGCAATATAAAATACTGCATCAAGTAAACAAACAGGAAGCTGCCAGTTTTCCAAGTATCCACTCTGCGCTAATGACCTATTCTTCAGTATCTATTGTTTTCCCAATTTTCTGGAGCTACAGAAATAATGGCCAATTTTCACTGACTTTCACTTCCTTAGTGGTAATGCCCAACAGCTGACATCGAGCAATTTTCCCAGGGCTCTTTCAGGAGCGTACCTTGACAATGAGGAGCCCTCACCACATGCAGTTACCTAACAGCAACTATTTATAGGTAAACACTTGATTCACATTATCCACTGAGTTTTAAACTATTTCGTATGTTGACACTTGATTTATCATTTCCATAATCAAAACGCCACGTAAGAGCCAAGCAAAAAGTTTCAGTGACGCCTGTCTGCAATATCAACAACATACCACACAAAGTATTTAATCTTATCAAGAGAACCAGACGTTAATTTCACAAGATTGGTCCTCTATAAATATATGCTGAGCAACAGTTGTTTTCTTTGCTTAATCTCCCGCTCTGTCAATATCCATTACTATGCATATAACTAACTCCTAAAACCACTGAAAGAAACCTTAGTTGTGCTAAAATTACATAATTTCTCAGTGTTCTGAGACATACTGAGATATATGACCAGCATTTCCATTCCAGAAAGTGCCCTACCAACTTAAAAAATTCTTACTGTACAACTGCAGTGACAGCTGTTTAACACCTTCAGATTTTCTTAGGAAATGTTTCAGAGAACGACATATAGCTATCGGCTGGTTTATTTATTAATATAGCAGTATATCATGAACATCAACTGATTCTAAGAACATCAAATGCTAACATTTTCTTTAGCCTTCCAAGAAAGCCAATGGCTTTCTTAGAATACTATTTCATCCTAAAATACACCTAATTGTAATAGTTGGTGACAGCATGGGCTTTCCTCATCACTGCCTTTGGCCTCTTATCAATCATATTAATTGATCTCAGTGTCAATTTCTTTACATTTTTGTAAACTGGCTTCTTCGCATTTTTTGTAAACTAACCTATAGACTGTAACTTCTTAATCCAAACAGCTTTCTCTCAATTACAGGAAAATGGTTTTGTTGATGACTAATATTCTTTGATAATTCTCAGTAATCAATATTTTGCAAAGATATTTATTTCAGTAAACACCAATTAACTGTAAACCTCACAAAATGTTAACTTTAATGACTTCTGTATAAAGACACCTTGCACATACCTGAACAACATCCAAACAAGGATACTTCCACATCATAAGATAAGAACAGGAAGTCAGAAACACTTGGGGAAAGACATTTCTGAAAGACTATACAGGTTATGACAGTTGACTATGATATTACTGTCTCAGTACAGCTACATGCCTGCAAAATGATCTAATCCACCAAGCAAAGAAGAGAATGTCATGATTCTGACAACTTTAACACAAACTGAAAGCATCCAAGTATCCTTAGTGAAGCTGACAAAATGCAGATGTTAAAAATCAGAGACCAGGTGCAACTCTACCAAACCTTTGAAAACTACAGCAGCCAGAGAAAGGAGTACAATTATGAGATACAGATAATAATTAAATGAAATACGATTAGAGGGCACAGAGTAACATTCACTTATGCAAAATACCTAAGAAGTTCAACCTAAAATCAAAGATAGGCAAGAACTGTAGCTAGGAGTGGAACTGAAAGACACGTCATTTCTTTGTTCTGGTATAACGACACAGCCCTGATCATCATATTATATGCAAAACTAGCTGTTCCAGAGAAGATAAATAAAGAAGGAAAACAAAACTGTCATAATCAAAACATAAGATAAAATGGTCCTTTAGCTTGCAGCATTTTCAAGGTATTACTGAAATAAGCAAGCAGAAAATTGTCTTGCAATTCAGAGAAGCCTTTCAGTGTTTAGTTAAAAATGTTATGAAGTTGGTACTTTTCAGCTTTTTGAAAATCATTTTGCCTAATTCTATCTTACCATGTGAAAAAGTAAAATGCGACTTAACAGCTGTTTCTTCTGCTGCTGCATTGACAATGCTGCTCTATCACATTTCTTTTTTCTCCGACATTCATGCTTACGCATAACACCCCTGATAAACTGATGTTTCCTAGTGAATGAAATTTCTAATCCTTTAAAAGCAAACACCGTACCATAAAAGCCCAAATATGCCAATAAAGCACTGTTACAACGACTCCCAGTATCAATGTTTCTATGGTATTTTATAACACAGCCAGGCATAGGGTATAGTGAGTGATCTCCAAGGATGTGGCTAAAGCCTGACCATCCAAGGACTGATGTACCAAAAGCTCATCCAATGCAAATTACCTGATTTATGCACTCATTATGGTCATTGTTTTCCACATATCACAGAACTAAAGAACCCTTTTTTTTTTCTTTCCCAATGTTCTTGTGCTGCAAGTTGACAAATCAGCTCAAGTACCAGTCTTGTTTATTCCTCATGACTATGTTTGAACTGCTGTTTGTACACGTTCTAATTAGCCAGTTCCACTAAACTGTGGAGTTGAGATCACTGCTAAAAGAAGTTCAGAAAATCAACAACGCTTGAAGAATTGCCAATCCATTAAGTTAGTTAAGAATGAGTATATACGAATTTGTATTCAATACAGAATTATAAAAAGTCATTTGTCTAACAAGCATTTCATTCTTCAGATAAAAGCTGTCAAAAGTGCATCATGACTCTTCACAAAATACACAGCAAAAAAACCCATCCCATACCACTACTGGGTGTTACTGGAGAAAGCCCTGTTTCATGGGAAAAAACGTTACCAGGGCCCAAAAGGAACAAATAACAGGATATGAAATATTCAGAAAGTTTTAAAAGCCCCCTAGGCCTAGACTTGTTTTTAAAAAGCAAATTGTTGTCTAGTGATCAAAATATATAAGTATAAAATGCTTTTACGTCTATCATCCAAGTTGCTACATCAGTATGTGAACAGGCACCAAAAAAAAAAAAAAAAAAAAATCCAGTTCTTACACTAAGAAGGCAAAAGCCATTGCTATAATTATGTGCATTGCAAAATAAGGCAGTGATTGCTAACATTACACTGGTTTAGTTTGTTCTTTAGATGTGAACCATAACTGTCAAGTTAACATTTGGCATTTTAAGAGCATTTTTACATGCTAAAGTAGTAGTGTATCATATAAAATTCTGAATTGCCACTGATTACAGTGGTGTCCAGCTGCCTCGCTAGCCATACAAGACTTGCTGCAGAAATAAAAAGAGTAAGCATTAGAAAGTATGCAGCTAAAAACTTAAGATACCCATAACTTAAGAACTGTAAGCAACATTTAGTGAGTTTATGCTAGAAAAGCTTTATAATTATTGAGCTTGATTTTTAGATGTGATCTTGTCCATTTTCACATCATACCATATAATGCATTCAATAAATACACAACTAGTATATAGAGCTTTTTAAAATGCAGCCTATAAGCTTCCTCAGACAAAAACCAGAAACTGATTTGTATGTGGAATATCAACAGCTTTCACTAAACATGGAAAGAGGGTCAAGAGCAAACTCATGGAAAGATTTTTATGTAGACTGTTCACTGAACCAGACCTCAACAAAGCCTTTCCCAACTGCACTTTTTAGGTGCAATTACTCAAATATACTGCTGGACAGAAACTTACAGAAACTTATTAAGATGAGTAAAACATTCTTGTTTTTTTTTTTCCTAGCAGCAGGTAGTCATTTAAGAAATTAGAATATTTGTATGTTACTAGGCCATTCAAAAAATTCTGCATAGTTTTACTGTAAGAGCCCCACATTGTAACAGATGCAGACTGAGCATCTTAACATCCCTATCATAAGCTATACCATATTCACACACTTCAGTGTTAGGCAGAAATTGAAGTCAGAGCAATTCAGGGGAAATACACAAACATGACCTATTTCTCAATCTAAATTATATTTGCAATTATAAATTAGGTATTTCACTACACACTAGTGGCATTTTACATATTAAAAAGATCAATTAATGCACTACATTCTTAGCCAAGCTTAAAATAAATGACTCCCCACATTCCAACTATAATTTGCTTCAGACAACATGGGCTTTAATTTGCAAACTCTTCAGTACAGATGTAGGCAGAACCCACCTCATGATTTGTGTAGAGCTCCATCCTGGGTAAACAGAGAGCTACACAGCACAATACGCAAATACAAGGTATGAACCTCGTTGCATTATCCTTCCTAAAGATTTTTGTAAGTCAGACTCATTATTGTCAAGGCAGTATTCAAATAAAGCCAGCAAAAAAAAAAGGAAAAAACCAGCTTTCATCTTTCCAATTTAAGTGGCCCTTTTAATGCCAAGTTAACATTATAATGGTTTATCTATGTTGGAGAATTAAATTCAGTTTGTTCTTTCAAGCACAAACAATTTTAAAGGAAAATTTTCACCTTGTATTCAAACATGTGGTTTTATGTTTTCATATCTGTTACTTCTACATTAATTATTCAAAACAAGCCTCTCTCATGTCACTTACTAAAGTGCAGATGTAAATAACAAGAGCTATGTGTGAATATACAGAATTCTTATAACAAAGCAATATGGCATTTTCTTTAACATCTTAAGCACATAAAATACCAGATCACCTAATTCCTTTTTTTCCCACTTCTAATAAGAACAACAAATCTGAATTTGGTACTAAGTCTAATTTAATAAATGTTTCCTTCTGCCCCCCATCTTTCCAGTATTTAACCTTTGGTGATATAGTTTCCAGTTAAATTAATACAATAAAAAAGAAGTGGTGGGGAGAAAGGTAATGGAAGAACATCAAACCATGCTTGCTCTCATATCTATACTGATACTTACAACAACGTTGATATCGATCTTCTGTTAAACTACAAAAGAATAGAAATTATTCACAAAAAAAAAAAAAAAAAAAGGAAAGGGATGCTTTTCAAATTTCCGAGTTTGGATTATAAGTCAGCCCCGCTTTGCTCATAACACCCATAACACTGCTAACAACCATTAGCAAAGTGCCAAAGACAGCAATGAGCTTAAAACAACTACAGCCAACTACCAAAATTGTTGCAGGAGAGACAAAGGGGATCAAGGTCAGCATTCTTCTAACGCAACAGCTAATCCACTCCTATCAACACGGTATTGGCACTGGTGGGCGTGATAAGTTTGCAAGAAATAGAAAATATTCATGATCCCACCTGATCTCCCCCGTCCTTTCGAGAGAACCATTTTGCTCTCACTCGTCTCAAGCCATTACATATCTGAGCGAGGAAGGGGAGGGAGGAGTTCACAGAAGTTCAGGGTCAGACAATGTTCACGTATCCTGTCACCTTCTAACTCAAGCTCAGAGCAGAAAGCCTCTTATGCCACGCACTGAAACCTACATATTTTGGGTGTGCGTGTGGGGGGGAGACCTGCAACAGGAGCGAATGTGTCATACGTGCGGAGGCTGCGAGGAGAAGAGCTGTCAGGAGAACGCTGCCTCGCTTGAAGAGGAGGAGGCGGTGGGGAAAGGACGGTGACGAACGCAGGATCACCAAATAATCCGGCAGTGCTCAGGGGCTGCCATCCCCGGCTCACCCCTCCGGCCCAGCTTCGCTCGGCTCCCCTCGCAGAGGGCTCAGCCGCCGGGAGCTGTCCCCCAGCCCCCGCGGAGCCGCTCCCAGCCGCCACCGGGCAGCGGAAATCCCCCGCAGCCGGGCCCGACTCTGCCCGGAGGCGTCCACCGGCGCTGCCCGCGCCCGGGGCTCCCCGGGCAGCCCCCGGCCCTCTCGCGGGGCGCTCTCCCACGACCACCATTACTTCCTCTCTGCTTCGGGGCCGCGCTGTCACCTCACCCCCCGTGACGTCCCACGCACCGCAGGCCGAGAGCCAACACCCCACCGCGAGCCGGACCCGCACCCCTGGGCCGGGAGACAATGAGCAGCCACAACTCACCAGCAGCGCCGGAGCTTCGCGGGTCCGGGGGCGGTTCCTTTGCCCCTTCTCCTTCCCCTTCTCCTCCGCCTAGGAGCGGTATCCGGCCGCCGGGAGCCGAACCCCCCCTCACTTCGTCGCCCGAGAGCCTTCGCCTCCGCCGGACCGCCGACCGCGCTCCCTCCCCAAGGAAAGTCACTTTATTCCCCGCTCCAACATGGCTGCTCCCCCCGCCGCCGCAGCAGCCCCAGCTTTCTCCTCACCGCAGCTCCCCGCGGCCGCAGGCCGTGCTCGGGAGCCGCC
>WEKY01034573.1:17577-39778 GCA_013390045.1 Picathartes gymnocephalus
CGGCTGAGCCGGCGGCTGCGCGGGGAGCGGGGGGGTCAGGGCGGAGCGTGGGGAATGCCCCGGGCGGCGGCGCGGGGAGCGGGGGCTGCCGCAGCGCTTTTCTGGGCCGCCCTCCCCGCTGCGGGGGAGCCCGGCCGCCTCGAGCCGATCGGGGCGCTGCTGCCGTTCGCCGCTCTTCAGCGGCCCTGCGCGGCCGCCTCCTCCCGCGGGAGGAAGTGGGTCTCCTCGGCGGAGGCTCCCGGGAAGTCGCTCCGGGGCCCTGCGTGCTGCTGGCCGTCCGAGGGGTGTCCCCGAGCGGTTTCGTGCAGGGCAGGGTAGAGTAGAAAAGGGGCGTTTGCTCGCTTCATTTTTTCCGGTTCTTTGGCAGCGTTTCCTCTTGGGTTTGCATGGCGATTTAGCTCATATCTGAGGCATCCCCCTGCTCCCTCTTCCTACGGCTGACACATCAGTAACTGAAGTTAAGCGATGCCGAGTGGCTCTATAGACCAATTTCTAACTCATGTTTTCCTTATTTGTTCTTGTGGTATTTTGTTTCCTTTGTCTCCTGCATTCACGGTCTCCATACCATCCCCCTTGTCCTCCTTGTCATCTCTCTGACAGCGCCAACCGCGCTGCCTTCCTGTGCTTAGAACCTTTTTCCCCTCAAAGTGATCTAGTCTGTGTTCCCTCACTTCTCAGCTCTTTCCAGCCCTAAGTTTCTTAGGCGTTGTGTGCTACCTGAATAAGAAGGTGAAAGCTAGTCTCGAGAGCCAGCTATTCTGTACTATCTTTTTTCACATTTCCATCACACAAAGAACAAGATTTGGAAGGCCAAATTTGAAGTGATTTTAGTGACTTGGGTTTGAACTTAAAGTACCAGGGCATAGGTACACTTGGGCCAGAATGTGGAAAATTTATTTTATTTTAGACATCTTCTGATCCTTGCTGCCTACCTGCTCTCTTGTTTTGTCAGCTCAAATTCGGTGTCACAGGGCCTTTTCCCGTCCTCATGCAGACCAGGGTTATGGGTCTTAGCTGCACCACACTCCTGTGGATGCTGAGTGAGGCCAAAACTTCTCCGTTCTGCAGGTGAGTCTGTACTATGCTGTGCCTGGGTGGAGACGATATTTTAATTTGCAGCAGCAAGTCCCTGATCTTGAGGAATTCCATGTGCAGCTTATTCAAGCCAGGCCTTCTCCACAGTAGGGCCAAGTGGGAGCTGCCTTCACAGGAGCAGTGCCAGCTGAAAATTCCCCTGCTTCCAGCCCTGTTGACCCTTCCAAGAGCACAAGCAAACCAGAACACAGACAAGTATGTTTCCCAGTAAACAGAAATCATTTGCTCTTGCCTAAAAAAGGAGTGCAAGCATGAAACCACTTCTTAAATGCACAGAAATTCACTTTGCTCATGCTGATGTAGATTTCTAGTGAAATCAGTTTACAATAAAAAGAAGTAAATATGACTCAGAAACAGACTTTCTGTTTATACAGACAAAGATGATTACCAAGGTATTTTTGCATGTTTTCACGATGTAGGATAGCTACCTTACATTTGCAAAACTTGTGGGATTTTTAATAACACAGAGAAAGCAGACACTCAAGCTTTGAACTTTCTGTTAATGCAAAGATACCCCTTACAGATCTTTAAAGCTCAGGACCTACCAGTTCTCCTCCTGATCTTTGAATGCTAACTAGATGATGTATGTTTTGTTTTATCTTACTCAATTTGAAGGCTATTTTGGGTATGTAGTAACATTAGAAATGATAGTGTGCAAATTTATTATGGGCATGATTTGTGAAACAGGTTTTTGAGACACCACAGTAGTGAGTGCAGCACGTCCAAGTAAATGCTATTCCACATATGAAGTACAGAGAGAAGGTGGATTGGAAGTTTATGAAGCTGTGTTTTTATATATTAAATATATCAGTAAAGTATGTTTGTTTTACTTGATATGTATTTATGTCTGTTGATACTTCTGTTATTACAGGAAACCTAATTATGGCAAATAAAGAAAGAAACTAAAAAATGAGCAGTTAGGATGAATCACCCAAGAAATAAGGGGTCAACACTGCAGTGTAATTATAGTGTTTTAGGGTTTTCCACTTGTAATGGGGAGAATAATGAGTTGTTAAGAGGGAAGAGTTTGTAACTGTAGAACACTTGATATCCATTTGGCCTTTGTATCTGCCACTACCTCATGACCTCAGACGAAGATTTTCACATCTGGGCAAAAGACAGTGCAGAAGGAAGACAGAGTGACAGACTTAAGTTTGAAATGTAGGCACTGGTTTTGATTGATTCATCCCATGAGTCTAGTTTTATAACTATAGCTATTGATTTGTTTTATTATTTAGTGGATTATGTAGCAATCAATCATATTTCTATCTAGCTAACCATGATTATTAATATTTTAAACTAGTTTTAAGATGGATTTGCTGGTGAGTGCAATAGGTCTTCTCTCTAAGCCAGTGAGAATGGAATACACCCAGGTTACATGGAATGAATTATTGCCACTGGACATTCTGATGAAATCTACATCAGCCATTAGAATATAAATCCAGCATTAGTAATACAGTGCTGTCAGGGGACTGAGATTTCCTGCTTTGAAAACGAACATATTGGCTTTACTTCTACATTTCTTCAGCAAAAAGTATGTAGTTACTCTATGACAGTAGAAGTATGGGAGTTAAATCAGTGGAGTTCACACAATGGTAGTTGGAAACCCTACAGAAACATATGCATTTTTAACGCAATGTATGTGGAAAGCAGTTACTTCCCTACCAAGAGCCAAGCTCAGTGATTCTGTGTCACTGCATCAGGAGTCAGCGACCTCGCAATCAGCCAGCAGTGTGGGAAAGCATTGTGCTAAACTGCAAGGGATGTGTTCGTTTGCAGGCGAAAGACTGAAAGCCTTGGCAGGTTATTAAAAGAGGAAATGATTTCCAAATGCAATATTCTGTTTTGAAATGCAATTGTTTTTTTCTATTGGATGCCAAAAATTTCTGAAGAATGCAATATCCTCTAACTAATTGTATCTGTTGTCTGAGAAAAGAAACAGGGCTATTGTTCTCCTCACAGCACGAGCTATTTATATATTAGTCTGTATAGCACTCCTTTCTGTAATGATTGTCTTCCACCTACGCAGAAGTCCAATCCATTTAAAATAATCAAATTAAGATAGTTTCTTGCTTTCTTTCACCAAGCTGATGTTCCTATAAAGTGTTTTCCAGGTTACTTGGATTTAATACAAGGCCTCTAAGCTAAATACAGTGCAATTCTATTACCTCATTGGACGACCAAACCCCTTCCTTTCTGATGAATGGAAGCAGGAAGTAGTAACATGAAGGAGGTCATCCTTGTAAGAAGCAAAAAATGATATACTTCTGCTGACAACAGCTGTAGCCATTTCTACCATGATTTCTGTAACTGGTAGCTGGTCATTGTTTGCGTTGCACTTAGCTTTAATTGTGTATATTTCACATAGACACAGGGAAAGTTACTATTTGTTCTTGTCAACCTTGCTTTTGGCAAGCAGGAAAGAGTTCTTAAAGCGCAAATAGTGGGGTGTTCATTATCTACACTTGAGATTTTCATTTGTGTAGCTATTACACTGGTGTTTGGAGACTGATTACCTGCTGCAGAAATTACTAGAAGACTGAGTCCACTACCTGTGCTTAGTTCCTATCTCTATATTACCATTTTTTGCATATAAATATTTGTAATATATGACATGACATATACATATCAGTGTCTGTTTCTGTTTTCTTCCTTTATATTGCTAAGCCTTTCAGTTCCTATATGTAATGTCACAATATCTTATCACAGTGCTACTTAAATATTGTTTCTCATTTCCTCACATCTTGTATCTCTAAATTTTGAAGAATATTTACCAGTCATGTAAGATAATAATTTCAGTATCTTTACAATATCAGAATTGAGGCTTTTATTTATATGTGGCATTTGTGGTATTTATACATACAAAGTGTCAACCAGTTGTGTATATTTTTTGGATCTGGAACATTGTTTTAGTAGAAAATCTAGTTTCATTGCTTGTTTTTTTCTTCCAGATGGAGATTCCTCCAGCTAATGTAAATGAAGTCTTTCCATTGACTTCAGCAAGCATCAGCTTAGTCCTTGTAGAAGGAAGTTAATAGCATGGAGACAGACTCTTTTTGTACAGTTCTGCCTGGATTTTCAAATAAACACTAGACACTCCTTTATTTCTCTACTACTGCTCTGAAAGACAGGACATCCTGCTTTTCAAAACAAAAGATATTAAGCCTACTTCAGCTCGGGTAATTACCATACTCAGATAGAAAATGGTGAGGTATTTTCTATAGATTGTCTAAAAATGAGGTTTGTGCCTTAGATGATACATCATAAAACTCTAGCCTAGTGAAAGAAAGATTTTTTAAATTCTTTTTTTAATATTTTGTTTACATTTTGTGTTGGAGACTAAAGCTGGTGAAAAGAATTTGAGCAAAACAATGAAGATCTGTAGGTAATGAAAGCTGGTCACTTGTATATGCACACCTCTGCTGCTCATCCCTTTCAGGTGCCATTCAGGGATACACTTCTCCCTTTATAAAACAGAAATCTGAAATGGCAGGGGAAAAGACTGCTATTCTTCTCTGTTTCTTTCATGCAGGTTCACTGTCTCAGACAGAATAGCAAGCATCCCTTTCTCTTTTTCATGGCAAGTAAATTGCTTCATAGAAATTTGCAGTCATTATTCACTGAATTGATTGGAAATGCCATCAGTGAGTCTCAGAACATTTGTATCATTGCCAATTCAAACTACTCAGTGGATTTGAAATTAAAGCACAAAATACACAGAGACTCCTGCAGTTACAAGACTATAGGTGTCAAACATCTTGGTTTTTCCTTATTGTAATGGTTGCTCTCTCCAGAGTGTTTCAGGACTTAAATGAATTTGCTTTCAGTCATGACAGCTTGTTACTTTCCTGTAATCCTGTTAAATAAAACTTGTTTGTTCTAGCAAAGATGGTATCTGTTCCCGTGAAGATGAAACCAGATCATTCTCAAATTTCACTTTTTAATGCTGGACAGGAAGGTGTGGAGAGACATGGGAATAAAAGAAGTGGGACCAGAGCTAAAATCTGATGTAGAGAATATGATGAGTATGAGAAAAGGCACATGAAAATGGAACCAGTGTGCATAGTGAGTGCTGGAAATAAAATGAGACAGGAAATGTGGGGGCAGAATGAAATGAGCTGAGGGAAACATAGGCTACCTCAGCAAAACTGAGTATTGCACACATTGTTTTCTGTATGCCACAGGTCAAGGGTATGTGATATATTGTTCACGTGCAGAGACTTTCTTAGGTATTCTAGAGATCCCTGTGCATGCTCAGTTCAACTACATTTTGGATTTTTTTGTGCAGTGGCAGCTGGTTGTCTGACTACTTTGAAATTTATAATGGCAGCTTTTGAGATGTCAGTAGGACATAGGCCTTTGCAGAACAAACACTACAGATAGAGAAGGTGGACAGGAGGAGAGCTGGGATGGATGGATAAAAGAGAATGCAAGAGAGAAGATATGGAAAATGAATGCAGGAAATTAAGAAGTAAGTAGATGTAGGGCTTTATCTGTCAGTCTAGGCCAAAGGCTTTTACTGTTTTATAATCTTAACAACACCAACGATGCAGAGGAGATAGGTAGAATTAAGATGTTGCTTTTTAACTGCTCCAGCTAGTTGCCCTACCCTTCTGCAGAAAGTTGTCACACCCTGAGGGAGAAGAGACGGAACCATACCTATTTCCCTGTATAGTGTGGCCATTGGCTTTAACCACCAGTGGGGACATCGAGGCAGGTGAGTCAGATGCCTGTGGTTTCTTCTGACACACCTCCTAGGGAGGTTACCCTCTGGCACATGGGAGGGACAAAGTGCTGAGGTCTGTAATAATTTTTTTAATTGGCACAGCTAGATCAGTCAGGCTTTTCTTAACTAATTTTTGCTGTCCTATGAATCCTGCTTAGGCGGCCATGTGTATATTTATATGTTGGTGCTAGATTTGGAAGACTCTATCCAAGTGAGAGAGAAAAAAGGGTGGCATAAAACCAGAAGAATATAGATGGCAGTTCCTATCTGCTCATTGAAATAAATGCTTCCTCTTAGGTACCAGTGAGAAATTTTACATAGGTACGTGTGCATTTAAGGTTGAATAAGACAATTAATTAAACTGATACGTAACCTATAAAATGTTTCTGACACTGAAAATACCAAAGTGCATCTTCAAATGAGGTTAATAATTTCTACAGATGTAAAGATAGAAACAAGAAGAGGTCACTCATAATTTCCAATTGATTTAAGTGTGGAATTCCTTACTGATTTCTTTGTGTAGCTGCTTCTTTACCAAACCACTGATTGATCAACTCAACTCTTCTTTAAGTTAAGCACAGCATTGTTCAAGTTCCGTTTCAGCACAGTAAAAAATAATTAGAGCTATAAACAAAGAAGAAGCAGGAATGCCACAGTGCCCCACATATCTATTAGTTGTCATCTGTAGAGTCTAGCTGTTACACAGAAGCATGTTAAAATTAGATGGTGAGCTTTATTTAACATACTTATTTATTCTCTCCTTCTTTATTTTACCATTCTTCATTTCAAAGCTCTTTTCTTCACTTCACAACATGGCATATTCCTGGTCATGCAGATACTTATACTCCACCATAAATTGCTGCACAATTATACTTACCTTTTAAAAACAAACAAAAATTCAGTTGAAGCTTCTTTAGCCACCACATGCATGGCTTTAGAATTAGTTAAGTATTTTGCAGGACAGATAGTAATTTATATCCATTTATAGACCATACAGAATTTAGGATAAATGTCTACTAGAAATTAAAAAAGGAGGTAACTAAGTACTTGAAATTCTATATTGGTGTGGTTTCATCTCATTTAGCTTCATGCAATATTTTGTTTTGAAAAATTAATTTACCTTTTTTGTAATTCATCAAAACAGTTTATTTTGCCCACCAATAAGCTCTCCATAGAAACAGTTGTATCTTAGTAACATACCAAGAATAGAGTCCAGGGAATACACTGCATCTGCATATACTGCCCTTAAAGAGACATTTGTAGTTGTTATAAAAGAAGGTGAGAGTTTTCCTTTCTGCAATTGTAGCGAGCACAGCACTGCAATATGACATCTGGGTGCTTCCTAGGTTGATCTCCTTACACATGAGATACAAGTCACTTCTGCCCCTTATTCCTTGCCCTTCATAGGAGCATATCAGCAAAGATGTCAAACAGCTGTGCCTTACAGCTGGGGGTTTATTTTTTGGTTTTGTTTTAATTGGATGCTAGCTGATGAACTACGTGAACACTTCTTGTTTTTGGCCCTTGTCAGCTGAATTCAAAATTGTTTTTACTACTCCACCTGTTTTTTGTTTTTTGTTTTTGTTTTTGTTTTTAATCCCAGGTCTTTCTACATAGAAAAATCTTGAAAACTGTGTTGCTGCTATCACCTTCTGTGGATCTGTAGCTGCTCTGTAGGGCACTACTTTTCTACACTCCAGGTGACCATAGCTTTACCAGCTCTCTCATTGTTTTGCCTCTCTCCTTTCTACTCTTCCATGCTTGCTGTAGGGCACCTGTTTGTCCTTTGGCACCTTTCTTTGTTCTCTCTGTCCCTCACTAAGCTGAAGTGATCCAAGGGAACGGTTATGATGACATTTGAGCTTCTCTGCAGCAATGTGTTGATATTTACACTGAGCTGATTATTAGCAGTTTGAGTATATGACTACACTGTAGAATCTACTCAGTTAACCAGTGCTTCAGGAGAAAAGAAGCAGGAAGTGGAGTGGTGCAGGGACCATGTGTCTCTCCTTACATGGTTGATGGGGGCTGTGCCATTAATTTGTCTGGGTAGAAAGGGATGAAGCGTGCTTTTCAGCTGATTCTTACACTGCTTTGTAGTTGTTATTTGCTGCATATTGCCTGCCTTGACTGGTATTCTTCTCTGCTTCAAAATAAACCAGGCCATTTAACACTAGGGTAGAGTGGAGGATATCCTAACCCCAGCCCTCCAGAAGAAGCTTTTAAGATGTCAAGCAACAGAACATCCCATCCCAGGTTTTGATTAAGGAAAAGAATAGTTATCAGCTTTGGTCTCAGGCGCAGACTAATTGAGGGAGTGAAGGCAGAGGCAAGATACCTCTTGTCTCAGCACACAGTTATTAAAAGAACATGTCTGGAGGCAAAAAAGAGGCCCAGGAACCCGGAGAAACCAGACAGATTTAACAAGAATTTCTCTTACCTTCTGTACGGGGAGAATGAGGTAGAGGGAAAGCATCTTGCTGAAACATAGTTTTAGAAATTTTGTATTTGTGTAGTTAATCTAAATTTGCAGCAGTAGCAAGCGAGCTATTTCAGAATAAGAAATGGGAACACTGGGAGGGGTCTTTGTTTGTTGTTTTGTTTTAGGGAAAAGTTAGGGTACTGTGAACTTCCAGTGATTTTTTAGGAGGCTGAAATGTAAAAAAACCAGCAGAGCTTTGGAAGTCATGGGGGCTTTGACACCTCTCTCTACCAACCTATGTATGCCCACCTAACCCTAGAGACACTCTTTTCTCACTTCTCTTTGACTATGGCATCTCCATGCTCATGTCTCAGGCAGCTATTGGTCCTCAGTCTAGAGCCTGCATCATTTCTGCAGCCACAGGTCACTTCCTGTACCACGTGGGTGGTAATGGCGCAGGCCAGGGACCTTTTCCAACATGAGAATGGATGTGGAAAAAGTAACACAGAGCACTGATAGAAGAGCAGGAAGGCCTGCAGTGACATTGAAAGGTGGTCTATGTGGAGAGAAGAGATGGAGCCTAAAGCAGCTGATCCTCTCTCCTAGGCCCTAGCAGAACCTGCACATTGCTCCCTCGTCAGCTGTCAAAGAAGGCTGTGTCTACATTAGCAATTAGTTTCAAAGCAACAGTGCAGTTTGGAGGAAAATCTTGTCATTGTCTCCACTTATTGTGTGGTGTTTCAGTTCTCAAAGTGGTTTTGGTGCATAGAAACCAAATTCCTTCAGGAGGAAATGAAAACAGAAGCTCTGCTTCAAATCTGCTCCACATGCACCCTAGTGCTAATGGGGACAAGAGGTTCCAAAATAGCGTGTGAGCTGCATCATCACAAGGTCCTCTAGCACATACCTAACACTTCTTCTCAGAAAGCTTTGAAACACATGTGTAGTGGAGGTGTTTGGCTCCAGTGACCAGGCTAAATATAATCCAGAATAAACCCCCAAAACACATATCATGAAAAATGAGGTGCCTTAGTATCAATTATTTCATTCTACCAATCCAGTCCTTAAGTGCTGAGTTACTTTCTCCTGAAAATATTGCTTACTTTTCCTGTACCTTGAGCTGGCTTTGGGAAATGCCAAATTTAATTTAAAAATGTACCTAGAATGTTTCTTGTATCTGGTAGGGGGGATGCCCACACAATTTAATTATACATGTTAGCTCTTTAATTACTAAAGACAGCTCTCTAATCACTATTTAAGAGCTAATATTGCTCATCTTAGCTTGAATGAAAGACGTAAAGCAAAACCTGCCAGAAATCACAATAGTAGGTATGCTGGTACTGTAGCCAAGGATACGGGGAGAGCTGTGGAATTGTACCCCAGGATGGGTAAAGGCACACAGGCTGAAAACTGCACTCAGTAAGGTGCCTACTCACCAAAACAAAAAAAGGCAGACACAGCTGAGTGATTAATGGTGACAATGTCATTCTCTCCTGAGTGGAAACTACTATGTGACTGCTATGAGGGTAGAAGAAACCAGTGTTTAAGCCAGAATGAGAAGATGTAACAGTCTATATTTACCAATATAATTTTAAAATTATATAAATTCTTAACGGTTGTATTGTCTTTTTTTCCCCCCCACTTTTCCTATGATTTCCATTTATTTATGAGCTTCTTTATTTGCCTAGCTCAGTGGCAGCACTGATGTAAGCGTCTGCAAGTACCCAGTGCTCTGTGCTGCTATTGTCACTTACAGTCAAGATCTAGTTACAGCTGCTCCCAGGAGCCATAATGTGCCCTCATCCCTCACATATCCTACTGTGAATTGAAAACGTGTTCTAACAAAATGTTATGAAACGACATGCAGGATTACAAAGACATTTTTTCATATGGAAAATTTTAGTGTTCTTTAAGAATCTGTAATTTGTACAGTTAAATCTTTTTTTCTTGCCGTGTCAGATAAACCTAGACATTCTGCTTTCAGATGATAGCACGTTTGGAGATATGAGAGAAACAGGGAGCTGCTGGAACATATTGCAGAAGCCTAAAGCACTTAGCAACAGAGAAAGTGTGGGCTGCAGCGACAGAACTCGGAATGTGGAAACAAGTGACATCGAGGCGGCTGTTTGGGAAAGAAGAGCTTTTACTTTGTTTATAATTTCAGTAATTCTAAAGAACTTGGCAGTGTGGGAGGTCACTGCAGTCTCTGACTCTGCACATATCCTTTTCTGTGTGACTGTTTTTCAAATGCCTATGATAATTATTACCAAGAGTGCTGGATGTTCTAATTTCCTTTTGTATTTCCTGTTTCTCAAAAACTAGAAAAGTAAAATTAAGTATTTGTTTTGCTTCAGTTTATCCTGTTAAGACATACTTATGTGGCAGACGCTGTGAATAGTTTTTTAAATGATAGAGATAATGTCTTCTGGAGTGATACAATCATTTACCATTATGGTTTTTAGTGCTTTGCACTAGAACATCCTGATATTGTGCGCTAATGAAGGATGTTAAATAACTGCTAAAGAGATGATGCCTGAAGTGCTGAGCAGGATAAATTGAGATGAGATAAAATAAATGTGTTTCTGACATCACAGTGACTTTTACAAGGGCATTCAGAAATCAGTGCATTTCTAAGTCCTGCAGGTCCTACTGAGGTAGAAATGATCTGGAGAGCTTTACTCACCACTTGCTGGGGACTGTTTTACCTAATGCATATGCACCTGCAAATGCAAAAATCTCCTTTCCTCTGAAAAGTTATTGTGGACATTAAATGCAGGGGCTGCACAGCTCTAGAGTTGAAAAAGGGCCTTAGACAATATAGGACACTTGAGGAATTTGGAAACCTTACCATAATTGTTACATTTTTGTGTTTAATGAGGGTTGAACTAGCCATTAGCTTGATTTTCTTTTTCCTCTCTATAAATGTCTCTTGTGGTTTGCATTATTCAGTAATCTAATTGTGTCTGCTTTTGAGATGTTACCTCTTGAAAATAACAGTCCAAGCATATGATAGAGATGTACTAAATTATTATAATAGAGGTGCTACAGAGATGCATAGAACAGAAAAAAAACCAAGAAAAAGTTTATATATAATAATGATGCCTGAGGAACTATTAGTACTGAAGTCTAACAAATTTGTCTACTCACTGAATAGTACAGTGTTGAATAGCTTCAGGCTACTGTTGATATTCTTTAACTCCACAGGTGACCTGTCATTGGGTAACTGGCCTTTTAAAGGGAATTGTATTCAGCCCAACTACTGATCAACTTCCAAAATGCTACAGAATTTTCAGTTATTAAAGTGCAGTAATCACTTCACATTGGATGGCAAAATGTGAAAAAAAAATAGAAAAGTAAAATAAAATTAAATAAAAAATTAACACAAAATGCAGTCAGCAGGCCGAAGCTGGGTAACAAATGTATTACTGAGAAAGTTAATAAAGTACAGAGACATCCATAGGCTGTAAGAGAAGTGTAGTGTAGGCGTTATCAAATCATGCAGGCTCCAACAGGGTGAACCTGAAAAATCATCGCATGACACTTAAAAACAGCAACATCTTCAAGCCTTCCAAAACACACTGGGACCTCTTACAGCTCACTTGTAGAGAGAAGATAATTTTGGTCTGAACCTTCCAAGGTCGCTTTGCTTAGGAACAACACTGAAAATACGTTCCACCATTTGTAGCCTCAGGGCAAAACACTTTTCCTTGAGGAAGTTTCCCACAGCTCCCTGTCTGCAAACTTCTCAGGGACTGAGCGCCAGACTGTCTCTCTACATTTTAATGTCTCGCTTCCATATTAATAGCTACAGAGTCCCAGGCAGGAAGTATCTCCTGTTGAAGAAGTTTAGAGACCTGAAATTCCAGCACCATTGCTAAAATATATGCCTTGACCTACTCCCACTTAATGTTATTTCTTTCTTCTTACTTTCTTCTTCTATTGCTCTCAGCTACTGCCTTTCTCTTATTATAAGTAGGACCATTATCTCTTTATCTCAGATCTCGGTTGTACTCAGTGTACATAATTGCCACCATCAACCCTGAATTCTCTGACTCAGAAAAGGTAGAGTTGGAGGCTTGAGGGAACTCCACCTGCACTGCAGAGATCTGCCAGGGCCCTTCACCTTCCCATTCAGCACTCCCACTCTCTGCCTTCTATTTCAGTTACTGCTCCAAAGAACAGCTTAGATAATGGAAACTGTAGGAGCAGTAAGGTTAGCCACCACACTTGCCTCTGCTAGAAGTCTTAATTTTTATTTTTAAACAGTGCAAAAGCTTTTACAAAGACAAGAGAAAAAAAAAGAAAGAAAAAAATCCCCAAACCAACCAACCAACCAACCAACCAACCATCCAGCCCCCCTTGAGAACTAAGGCTCTTTTCCCTAGAAAATGAGCCTGAAACTCCCCTTTCAATTTCTGAAGGCAGCCAGCACCACTGTCAGGCATGGAGCTGGAGCTAGATACTAGTCAGTGTTGCTGTTGTCAAAGGTAAGTTTGCCCACCTTTGGATCTGAGAAACAGAGGCTAGGGACTAAAGTTGCCACAACTAATTTAATCCTTTTCTTTGCCCAAACCCCCTGACTGCAGCAAACATAAATGAAAGTATCTCTTTTAGGAAGCATCCTGAAGAAGGTATTATTTTTAATTGTTCATGTATTTTCATCTTCTGTCCAGAGTGTCTCTAACTATCTTGAGCAATCTCTGCAGATGTACTTGGGAGAAGTACTTCCATCAGTGTTAAAGGCATGATTTTTTTTCTCTTGAGGGAAGACTGTCCTCCTCAGGATCCTACTCTTAAACATCACAGCACTTAGGATGCTGCAGACCATTTTCTTTTCCTTTCCTCTCATGTCCCTTCACTCCTTTGTTCTGTCTTTGCCTTCTTGTCCAGTGCTTTCTGTGAATACCTATATTCTGTCTAGGCTCCCTCTTCTTCTGCCCTGAAAAGTGAATACCAGTCACATGCTCTTTTCCATCCTGTACAATTACAACAGGAGTTGTACTATCATTTACTATACTTCCTTCTCCCTGTATGCCAGATGCCACATCTTAGAGCCCTTGAGCTTTCCAAGGCAAATCACAGTTTCTGCATCCCATTAACAATAGTCTCTCCCTTCTTGTCATCTCCATGCCTGTACATTCCCAGATCCTTCACTCTGTGCACCTGCGGTACTGTGAATACTGGCCATTAAATGTGCACCCACACTATGCAAAGTAGCACCTGACCAGAAATACACAGCGTGATCCCAGATACACTGAGTCCAAAGACAGACTGTTCTGGTACATCCTTCTGCTGTAATTACATTGTTTTGGTATTTCCACACTGATCAATGCTATGCCAAGTGGCTAAGCCTGATTAGAGCTAGCTCAGATGCTGCATCTGGTGTCAGATCAGAACTGGCAACAGAGTCATCTGACCTCTCACTGAAATGGGAATTCGGCATTATGGCACAGATCAACTCATTTCCTTTTCTTCTTATGCTTTCCTGAAAACATACCAATTTTCACTCTCCCTGAATGATCAGGCTCCTACAAACTATAGATCATATAAATGCTGAAAAGGGCTAGGTGGGTATTGCTGGAACAGCTGAACAAACAGGAAGAGCACTATTATAGTAGGATAAACATTGCTCTCAGACATGCATCTTAGTATGTGTTTTAAGGAAATTGTTATGGGTTCTTTGGAGGAACCATGCATGATAAGGGCAGAGTCTCTATTCTCTCAGCCCCTGCAAATGATTGGAATGAAACAGTGTGAACAGAGCCATCACATTGAGTCCTACAGTCAGTGACTGGTCTGCTGCCTACCAGCCAAGCTGCACAGACAGAGTGGTCTCTGGCTGAGGGACAGCATTTACATAAAGATGGCCTATGGAAGGTAGCCTAGAAAATATGGAGGTACCTAGGAAAGTACATGATCCATTAAGTTTATAATTTTAAGGAAATAAACCAAAGATACAAAGAAAGGATGTCGTTATTCCAGAGCTGGAGAATATTTTTTGTAACAGACCTTAATGAAGTGGTCGTTTTTTCTTAACTAAATCATGAGACAAACTACAAACCAGGGTCATAGGCCCTATTTGTAAACTTTAACCTGGAAACTGATACGATACCATACACAATGTGCTGGCATGTTTTGTTAGGTATTTGTAATCACTGCAGTTTTGTCCTCTATGTTAATGGTACTGAGGAGACACTAAAAATCTTCCCCTCTTGAAGACAAACAGAAGATGTAGTTCTGCAACAAGTAAAAAATGTTTAACTTGTGGCTTAAAGTTTGTAAGCATTTCCCTCTCTGTCCGCAAAGAAAAGTGGAGATAGCAGTGGTGCCTTAGGCTGTGTCTTCAGGTATAGATATTTTAAAAAAAGAACTCTCCAGAAATGGCATAATTGGTTTTCATCCTGCTTCAAAAGAAATTTTTTCCCAATTAGCAAAGTAGCCTGTGGCTATATTAACAAGAAAAACAGTGTAATCAGAGCAGATCTGTACTGGGAAACAACTAGTCACGGGGACCAGATATTCACGTAATGCACATTTTGGGGGTTTTACCTAGTCTGCTCCTAGAGACTGAATGTCTGGTATCAGATAGAGGATGTCAGCGTGCTCGTGGAGTGCACGCTTCAGCTTAGGTTCATTTAGAGGGAGTCCAGCCCATGCACTCAAGATCATTCTGTAACATACAAGTGCAGAACTGGGGATACTACGAAGTGTGCTCTTAATCACAACCAAGTTGCTAATGTAGATGCACCTCCAAATTATCATGGAATATTTTATTCATGTTTGAAACCTAGTGATTATGTTTCTGATGACGAAACTATATCTAAGTTATTTTTTGTGCTAACCCAGATGGATGTATAATGCTTTTCTTCAGAGTTCTGTCTGCCTTCTTTAAGGAACCATTCCGTCAGCCTTGTAATGGAATTATACAGGTACAACATAACAAAATTGTCTTCTTTAAATGTAATTTATGAAGCAAGTCTATTGCTAACAATACAGAAGAAGGAATACAATCTAGCCCATTTACTTTGATTCTACAAAGGGAAATACCATGGTTTTGTCTCTAAATGTAGTAAATATGCCAGAGTGTATGAAGAGGATCCACTGAGTAAAAAAATGGCTATTTTAATATATCCATATCTAAAGATGAAGAGCCATATGTCCACCTGAAAGATTTTAGTAACATTTTCAAAACTTGCTACCAAGGTTTCATCTACATTTATGAGGCCAAGATCTAACCACTTTTTGTTATTGCATCAATTAAACACGGTAAAGTGCTAATAGCAATTTCTGTTTTTCCTAAGGTGTCATCATGTAGAGAAAAGACAATAGTTCACTTTTGTTAATTTGAAATTCTGAGGGAGAAAAGAGTAAAGATTACAAAGTAAAGATTACAATTTTATTTTTCTTTTCACATGTATGTAGAATGCAAAACAATTAGTTGTTCTTAAACATTAATTTTCTAAAATTCTAAAGTATTAAGATAAAAGTTCACAATTACATAATTACATATATCATTATTAGAATAATACATATCAAAAGATCAGAATGGCTTATATTATTTAAAAATAAACTAGAAAATATAATTACATAGAATTTTTTTTTAAGTATTCAAAAAAATGAAAAATCCAAATAACTATGTGAAAACAAAAATTTTTTTTTTTTACTTCTTTGAATAAGCAATGCTTAATAACTAAAAAATAACTACTCTTCCACATTGTGTCATTTTCTACTGCTGACCTCCAGGCTGCTAAATCTCCTAGTCCAAGGTCAGGCTATTGTCCAAAACAATTTCTGTCAGCTTCTTGAAAAAACCTCAATCAGCAGATACTTTGACCTTGGAGTGAAATATTCTTGCAAGCAAGTGCAAAACTAGTAGGAATGGAAAATGGAAGCAATGATGTTAAAAAGTTTCAAAATTCATACTGTAATACAGTAAGAAAAGGCCTGAACAGAAATCCATTTATCTAAAAATATTGGAGGGCATCACCAGGTTATTTTAGGTGTCCTTTTGTTGCCAGTAGTTAATTCCTAGAAGAGTCTATTTTGATCCTGTGAGTACTCCCAGACCAAATGCACAACAGAGAAAGAGTCATGATCAGGATGCATTTGGCTGCTCAGGAGTTATATATACAAACAATAGTGTAATTTCCCCAGGATCATTTCTATCTACAGCACTTGCAGCAGCTCAGAATTATAAATAGCAAATGTGCCTCAGGAGAATATGAATAAAAATGCACTGTCATACTTGGATTCAGGAGAATTTGGGAAGATCTTCAGAACTAATTTCTTGGAATAGGCTATACTTTCTCTCATTTAATGTTTGTCTTGAGAATATTTATGAAATGAAGAAAATGAATTTTAAACAGAAGACACCACCACGTTTTTTTCCAAAATCAAATCTAACTACTAGATGCTTACCTAGCAATCAGCTTAAGCTGAATGTAGCTAAAATATAAATAATTTCTACACTCCATCACTGCTACTTCACATTTCATGGCAATAGTAGTTACCTTGGCCATCTCTGCTCAGTAAATTGGATATTGTCTTTAGCTATGGACTCTCTCTAGCTTTTTTATACATACATCTAAGGGTTCCACATTTTTAGTGTGTTTCTAAGATGCAGTTTCCATGCACATCACTAAAAATCTTGTGCATACTTTCACTTTTTCATGATTGGAAGGGATTTACAGGGCTTTTCTGCAAGACATCTTTACTATTGCTCTAAACTAGCCTTAGGTGTAGCTTCTTCATCAGAAGAACCCCTACGGCTTCCTGAGATTTGAGACAAGATCTTTGAGTGAGACACGAACTTTCTTCCATGGTCTGTCTAGTGAATTGGAAATAGTACATTTTCAGATGAAATATTTGCAGGTTTCTAGAAGCCTTTGCAAAATAACCTCACCATCAGTTGATGTCTGCTTGAGTAGAGTTTACTTGCAAACTGGAACGAATTATACCTTTAAAAAAAATGAAGAAAATAACATGAACTGTAGGCAAACTCTCTCCTTGAAGCAATGTTTCCATTTTTGTAAAGTCGCTCACAGACTTTCATATTTCCAACTGCTACCTTTGGCACTTAAGTCCATAATGAAGATCTCAAAATGTCATGTTTCAATTTAAACCTCTTACAAACTCAAGCAGCTATATAAAACCCCTGCTGTATCTCCCTCCCCAAAGACTGCTTAACCCACTCAATGCATAACGATACAACTTGAGTGGGTGAGTCAAATCTCACAGATTGTTCACACAAATATTACACACTCCTACACTTCCTTTGCAGTGGGGGGAAAAAAATCAGCTGAACAAGATCATTTCTCCCAGATTTCTCCCATTTTCTGCAAGTCAACGGGATTAATTGATATGCCTAAGAATATTTTCCTAATGATAAAAGGAAACTGAGAAAACCTTTTTGTGAGCACTCAGATTTTAAAAGAAAAAAAACACTTTTCTATATTACAACGTTCAAAGCTCTCACATTGTCTTTACAGTTTGGCATTGAAGACTTTCATATAATGAAACAATGAAAACACAGAGAAAACTGTCACTCCAGTGACACAGCTATGTAAGAACCTGGCACTGGCACAGTGCTCAGTCACTGCAGTTCTTTCTTGTGTTGATCACTCTTTTTCCTTCCTCTTACAACACTGACAAACTAGATCAGAAAGGAAGCCAAGAATCGTTTTCAAGTAAAAAGTTAGCATTTTCCTTCTCTTAGCATTCGCTTGCATTAAAACTGTCCCAGATCTGCTTTCATTATATATTCAAAGACCATCAATTGATTGCCAACAGACACACATACCTCAGCTACTTTGTTAATCTATGTCCCAGAGTTCAGAGACCATGCCATTGTCTGATAAAGTTTGTATACTGCTCACTGACAGGAAGAGTACTGAAATATTTTACAAATATGTGTCACTGTCTCAGTAAAGGACTTGAATTGCTGCTTTGTTTGAAAAGCTGTATGGTGTCCCAAGTAAGCCATTCCTACCATCTTTTCACATTTTCCTACCTTTGCAATTAGGCATGTAGCTTCCTAGTTCAGGACATGTTTCTTCATGGTACAGCAAAAAAATACAAATGCTGTCAAAATAGGACATCTCCTTGCTAACTTTCCTATGCGAAGGTAGTAAGTAGCCCTTAGATAAGGGTAGGAATCACAAATTTTGATTGACTGTAAAGACAGATTTACGTAAGGCATCTGAGTCTAAAGACACTTTCAGTAAGCCACAAGCAGTTCTGCCAAAAACATCCCAGAAGCAAGGATGTGGGAAGGAAATGCTGACTATAATCTCTCATAGCTGCCCATAAAGGCCCAGTATCCCCATATCTGTCTCATTAGCTGTAGGTATAGACAAGTGCTACAGGAGGTGACAAGAAGCTTGCAGGTCTGCTGCACCTCTCTGCTTCTTGTTCAGTTGGTTATTTGGAAGGTACATTAATTCCAGCATGTGTTTGGCCTCCTGTAAGCTCAGTACAAGTTCTTCTTTTTCCCCCTGCCATTGGACAACTTCTTCACATTTATGAACTGCCAGTGCTCCTGGCAATCAGCAGCTTAGTTCACTTCTTCCAGCTGTCTGATAGCTTTTTATAGAGCTTTATCAGGTAACTTAGAGCCATTACTTTGTATTGTATATGATTCCCCTATAGCATGTGAATAGCAAATGCCATACTGTCATACAAAATGTTGTGTTTCTTTGACTTGTTTTGATTGACTAACTCACAAACTGAATTTCTCCATAAGAATCACTACACATCTGCTATTGCTTCTTTCTCTAGATTTTCTTCTATTTTTTGAATCCAACAATTCACTCCTACTCAAAGAGAATATCCTACCCAAAGTGGATTCCCACTGGCTCTTAGGACAAGGCAGGCATACTGCAGGTAGAGTAAATGCAGATTCCAGTTCTGAATATGTAGTACATAAGTGTGTTAAGCATTATTTTAAATTCTCGTGTCTTCATTAGCCTATCAGCCTGAGATACTAAGTGATGGCACAGAATCATTTCAGTTCAGAATATTTTTTCTGAAGGCATCAAGGAAGAGATGACATAAACGTAGCTCTTTCAAATCTCTGTGGACTGTCAAGTTACCTTGCAGAAGTCTGGTAATACAGCATCCATGACTGACTCTTGTCTCTGAATATCAAACAGCAAAGTCTATAGGCACTATAAATCAGGTGTATATTTACTACAGGCATCCTAGAAAGGGATCTGAAAGTGCATCTCAGAATTATCCATAGGAAGCAAACTTCAATTGATGTACTAGATAGGGCTCAGCAGACGTTACCTCAGCCCCTGTACCCAGATATCACTGCACACTCTTCCTGCCCAACTCTGCTGTGATCAAGCAGTGTTTCCCTCCTTTGTTTGCTCTCAATAACCACTGCTGTTCACACAAGTGGAACAGACACACAAGAAGTAAGCAGGCAGCTTGATGAGTTAACAGCAAGATTTTCCTCCTTTCCAGCTCAAGCATACTCTTGGCCCCATAGCCATGAGAGGAGGCATTTCCTATATGGATTTTTACTAAGTTAACTCTTTGTGGGTGCTTCTATTTCTGAGGCAGCTTCCTTCTATCTGACCTGGTGGTATTAAAACACAGGTTGCTATACTCTCTCTGCTTGGGTCAGGGGATTTATCTAAGTTCCATTTCTTGGGATCCTGTCCATGCCAATGCTCCATATCTATCCTGCTTTCTCCCTAATGTTACTATAATTCAAATTACTATCTAAATGTTCACCTACCAATGATGAATAAATCATCAATCAACAGATCACATTTTTTTAGGGTGTAGGGACCCTAATGTAATGTAATTCAAAGAATTGCTATAAAATTTCCAAGTCATGCATGTATGTTCCATCTTTTGAGGAAATGATCCTATCATGGTTGCAACTTCAGTAGCCATCACTCTCTTATGTTTTGTATACACCAAGCTTTTCTCTGTAAAGTTCAGGTTATACAAGCTGAATGCTTCTGAAGAATCTATACTCCTTCTGAAGTTAAAAAGTTCTAATCGTTTATCTATAAGCCTTTTTGACTTTTGGACCCAATTAAATGTTCAACACACTAAATTTAGATGGAGACTATCTGAAGTTTAAACTCGAGCCTTCCTCAGAACAGTAAAATAGGAATCAATATTGTAAGCATCCAAAATTGAAATAACAAACACACCATAGTGTTTATGCAGTGTAGTTCCTTGCTATGGTCCACCATGGGTGCTGAGAGGGTCAGAACTGCCCTCCATACATTAAACCTCCACCTAGCAGGGAATGCATACTTTGATCCTGTTGAACTCTGACCCAGGAATTTTAGACTAAACACTCTTCATGAGCTGGCTGACCAGCTACGCCCTGGTTAACCTCCCAGTGGTTAAAGCTTTATCTTTGCATAGTTCTGCAATCTTGCCCTTTAGGGAATGGCTGTCCTCCCTTTCTCTTGTTTTCCTTGACTCAGTTTTGTTTCTGTGGCTGAAAAGCTAATCCAGATTGCAAATGTTATATTCATTCCACCATCTGCTACCCAAATATTAGCGATATGTAAAGTTTTACTCAGCAGTCTCATTTCCAGTCTCTCAAGTTCCCCTTGAAGCTTCTAGGCACTGCTGGTTTGAGAACAGTACTCTCTGCATTCCATGAATGTGAATATCAGCCCTTTGGGACGCAGCACCACCTACTGAGGCAAACTAGCTCAGAACTTCATAGGGACTTGAAAAGGATGCCACCAGCAATACTTACAGTGGCACAGGCCACTTTTCCCAAGAGGCCAGTGTTTTATTAGTCATCTGGTATCCATCACGGGGAGTTCTTTGGTTAGCATGGCAAAGCACAGACAGTCTTTAAAAAAGTCGCAGTAGTTGCTCTCCAAGCCAAGTTCTCATATTTCATGTGTTCTGTAAAATTTGTCTCTGAACACAGTGATTTCTAAATCCCTACATCAAAATCTTTTTGCCATGTCTTTTCATAGCAGACTTCATTTTCTACCTCCTCCACAGTTATCTGAAGAACCCACTCCCTCTTGTGTTTTGTCTAAATTTGCTCCCACTTAAATGCATAGCCATTGTCACTGGATCTTCCCATAGTCGCACAATACTTGTTGGACAATGGATCCACACAACTCCCAGCAGGTAACGATACAAAATCAATGTGTAAAATGAGTCAGACACGTTAGTCATAAATTAATCATATTTTTGCATCTTCCCAATTTTCCAAGGAGGAATAGCATGTAGATGATTCCCATGTCATTTCTTTGACCTTGGTAATGCAGTATTTTCTGATTCCAGTAATTCAGCGTGCTGATGCTGTGTGTCTCCAGCTGTTGGAAGGGTAGTTGTTTTGTTGTCATCTATGAATTACCTGGATGCACTTTTCAAGTGTTTCTTTGCTTTACCCTTCTCTATTGATCCTTTTCCATTCACTGTCAAGAAACTGCCTCCAAAGGCCCTGGTTGCCAGGACTCTCTGCTCACTTACCACATCTCTTTCACTTTCATGTTTTCAGTTCAGCTATCTCTTACACTCATGATGATGACGAACATGGTAAACATAGTCAGTTTCCTTCACACCCCTCCCAAACCTCTTTACCACAGTGTCTGCAAAGAACTTCAAAACACACAGGTTGCTGTGGTCACCTCCTATAACATAAATACGGGCTGGTAGTTTCCTAGTTTGCTACCTTATTTTTTGGTTTTTTTTGGGTTTTTTTTTAATCGACAAACACAACCATTTAGAGGATAAGCACACTTTCTTCTTTTGTGCATAGCCGTGCAGTAGGCACAGTAACACACAGCCGGTAAGTGCAAAGGGCCATCCCTGGCGAAACAGGCTGTGCAAAAGCCGGCCCATGCGGTACCTCCCGGCTTGTCCGGGGTGGCCCCGCGGGGCCGCTGCCCGCGGCCGTTGCCCGGAGACAGCGACGCGTCCTGGCCTGGGCCGGGCCGGGCCGAGCATGGCCGATCCCGCCG
>WEKY01034573.1:40045-51492 GCA_013390045.1 Picathartes gymnocephalus
CCCCGCCGGTCTCGGGCTGCCCTTCCCGGCCCGCCGGGCTCCGCCACGGCGCCCGCCCGCCCCTGCTCGGCTCCCGCCGCACGCCGCAGCCACGGGCTGCGCTGGGCATCCCGCGCCCGCTGAACTGGGACATAGCCAGGAGTTTGCTCGCCAAACTTCCCCAGCAGTGTGCCAAAGCACCGGCAGTCCGTTTCCTTTTTATTTTTTAAAATTTTTCCTTGTAACGCAAACCCCTCAGAAATCTGAACACCGCTTTTTTTTCAGTACTTCCTACAAGTCGATGCTTTAGGGAAAAACCACAAGGGGCTGTGGAAGTTGGCAGCAGCAGTGTTGGTTCTGTCAGAGCTGCCTGAGCTTCCTGGTGGGAAAATCCCTTCCCAGTGCTGCAGGGACTGGCGGCCCACCAGCGTGTGCGGCTGCGTGCGAGGGTGAATACTTGTGAGCACGTACGTGCCTTCAAAAGTAGGGCTACGCGAGGATAACGCCGCACAGCTCTTTCTGTGCATATGTCTCTATCTACGTTGGTATATTTTTATACACATAGATGCAGGCAGAGCATATGGCAGGCATAATAGTGCATATTTGTTTGCTCGCATACATGCATATCGGTGGGTATGCATAAGTCGAGATTTTGTAATGCAGTTAAGATAGAGCAACTGGAATCGGTGTATGATTCATAGTGCATGCATATGTCTTTTAAAGACTGTGCATTTCTCATGTAGCTCTCCCTACTGCATTTAGGCACGTTGTGATATAAGAGCTCAACTACTTCTTTTAAAGTAAATAGTTGATTTTCTACTGTTGTTATCTGAATACTCCTCTCTTCTAAATTTACAGGTCTTTAACATAAACCCCACAGGTTTCCCAGGGTATCCAAAGTTCTTTCAAAAACAGCATAGGAGTTAGGTTACAGGGTGGTTGCCTTATCTTTTAGGTGCAGCTTCTACTCTTGCATATTTCACTCAGTAGTTTCTTAGAAAGAGTCCACAAATTACCCTACTCTGAAGTAGGTGTATGCATTTTCAGAAGGTACTCAAATTCTTCAGCCTAGCCTTTGTCTGAACTTTCCTATTCTAAGCTATCTGGATTCCTAATTTGTTTATGGGGCATGTTCATCGTCAGGTCTAGGCCTAAATCTATCATGCGGGTATCGGTTTCCCGGTTTTTGTATCTAGTGTTTTGAATCTCAGTATGTTGCCTTTTTATATTGCTTCAGCAGCTGATTTCAGTGGTTTGCTATTTTGAAGCATTTTTGTAGTTTCAGACCTTCTTTTTTTCAGCTTTAGCTTATAGGTATTATTATTTTGAAAGCTATCCTCTCCAGGCCCACTTAGAAGAAGCAACACTATTTGGCTGCTTCAGACAATACCAAATTGTACTTGCCAACAATGATTCTTCTATGTGTTCTTTGTATCTTCTGGTTGGGAGGTGGCCATGCTGAATCTGATGTGTTTGCAATGTAGTGCTAAGTTACCAGTTTTTCTGAACAGTGTCTCCAAGCCGTTTTTTGCTTTATCCTCTCAAATCCTTGGACCTAAGTAAGTTCTGCCTTATTCAAACTGGTATGTTGTGGATGTGACCCATGACCATGCATACCTTGCTTGGCATGAGAGCGTTTTCACGTCTGAAGAAATCTGCAGTGTTCATCATGAAAGTGAGAACTGACTCTATAAAGGTCTTCATCCCAGAAGTCACTGGTGGTAATGATCCCTACCAAAATTCCAGGACATTAGGAATGTTGAGTAACATGAAGCTCCCAGTAGCTCTGCATCCTCAGGCATTCTTCATTTGTATAGGGACAGTACAGAGGTAGAAAAATGGAATTCTGATTATTAGCATATGTTCAGGGAGCTGGCAAAGTCATAACTATTTATTTGTGATTGTGAAATTTCAGGGTTTTTTCTCCCTACTTCATTATGTGATAACTGAAAATTGGAGCATGTGCTGCTTGCAGAACCAGCCTTAGTCTGGCTGGTCCTAAGAATTTCTGAAGGTAATGGCTATTACAGATGCTTTCCTAGATGCTGTAAAGACTCCTTGCTATGTCATTTTTCAGCCTATCTTTCCTGGCATGGATTGAGATCAAAGTGTTCTCGTTCTTTGAGCAACAAGAAAACCAGCTTCCACGTGGCAAGTATGTTCAATTTAGAAAAATAAAATTATCAGCTTCATTCCTCCAGCTCTTTCAGCCTTTGGTGTTTATAGGTCAACAGGAAGGTGATGATTTAGGCACTTAAATGCTCTAATGTAGGAAACAAAAATTACTGAGGACTTGCCCTGGTATCACAAATCTTTTCAGTCAGAAATAGCAATCAAAAGTAATTTTTCCTCAACTAAACAAGAAGTTGTTTTGCCCCATTTCTCTTGGCAGCAGGGCCATCAAAGCTTTACGATGAAGTATTGATTTTATCTCATGTTGTGCAGCTTAGCCACCCTTATTTAATAAGGTATCTTTTGATCAATATCAGAGAATTCTTTATACTTGTAGTAAAGATTTTAGCCACATGGGCCTTATCCTGTGCATGTTATTATGGGTTGACCTTAGGGAAATTTTTCTATTATGGATGGAAATAAAGAAATTTCTCCTCTGAGCTCCAACAGTCCACTGTTTTTTTTAAGAATTCACTTGCTTAACTTGTTACTCTGGTGTTCTACAGCCTGTTTAAAGGAAAGGCTGAGGAGCTGTTTGGGAAGTGTCTCACTCTCCTCTTTTGTCTGTGTCAGAGAAACATTCCTGTGTCATGAACTCACTTGTAGTTAGTCATGCCATTGTAACAGAATCAGTTTACTTTAATCTTCCCTCTGAAGCTGAAAGTCTGGTCAGGTTTGTCACTACTTTGCTAAACTAGTTTTTTACAGATTCGTTACTTGTTTATTACATCTGAGAATCCTGTGTGTTAATATGAACATTTGAAACAAAAAATGAAGATGACCATTGCTGGGGACTTCAAGCTGATCAGTCTTAAAGAAATGTAGTAGTCTTACCTTTCCAGAGCTTTATTCAGGATCATTCTTGCTCTTTTCCCTCTTCTTCCCCCCCTTTCCCCTTTCCCCCTAATACCCATCAAATCTCCCAGTCTCTGAAAGTCTTTTCCTAAATTCTTCCTTTAATAGTCCAAGCGAACTTTGCTCAGCTGCCTGACAGATTCCTTTGCTTTGGAGCCTCTTTGCAGATACTAACCGATGTGGAACATTTTTCTCAGTATAAGAAGTCAGTACCCACCCAGGCTGTTAATTGTTAAGGATAGACCAGGAGGGACCGATTCCCATTTGGAAGGTGCCCTTCATTACACTGCGCCATGGTTTCCTTAAAAAATTTCTCCTTAAAAATGCCTTAGAACATTTTATTCTGATTGTTGCTTTTGGCCTAGTTTGTGCTGTTACTGCATTTTTGCTTTAGGATACACCTCTAGGATGTCCTACTTAATTTCCTTGCTGCTTACTTTCTAGAACTGAGAATTGTGCTGAGATGATACTTTTAGAAAAAAAAAGGATTATGATTGTTGCAATTCTTTGTTGTAAAGATAATTTTGACACGTTTCTCATAAAGCCATCTGTTTTACCTTGAAATGTGAAAGTGGCTCACAGCTTTCTGTGTGGAAAAAATGTTATTTATTGTGGTTTTTTTTTTTTTAATGGGGAGTGTTCTTATAAGCTGAAATGAAGAGTTAAAAGAGAGACTGTGAGAATGCATTCCAAGTGCTTGAATGTCAGAAAACAGTTTAAGAAAGTGTCTTGCCTTCTAGTCTACCATCCCAGTCTTAAGAGAAGTTGAAAAGTTCCAGCCACCCCACACCAGTAAGCATATGGATTATGCATGACAATTCAGCTAGAAGAATGTTTTTCAGATGTTAATTTCTTCAAATGTTAATGTATCTTTCTTCAGTTGTTTTCTTTCCTCATACATTGCTACCTATAAATAATTTAGCTGTAGTGGTTTCACAAGGCACTCTACTGACATTTTTGTTCAAGTGATTTGTTAAGAGAATAAATGTAAGAGATGCCTGGCACTGTGAACATTGTCAATACTGGTAATGATTTGCTAATGGGATTATTTTATGAAAAAGTCACAGTGCTTATTGGCAGTCTGTCTGTTCAGTTATTGTTTTCCAGCTACATTATAGCTTTCTTAAAGGAGTGTAGTGTTGGGAAGTTGTAGACATGAGGGCACGAGGCCATCACACCACAGTTGATAGGGACTGTAGTACTGGCACGATGTAGTCAGTGTCTCTGTAGCAGGAAACTGCTTGGAGTCAGTTACCATTTGTGGGAGGCTTGCTGGTTCAGCAAAATAGGCAATTTGTTACACAAAGACATCCTTGATGACAACTGTGGCTAGAATAATAGACGGAGGCAACAGAAGAGCATCACAACTATGGCCATAAAATCCTCTGTTTCAGCAAATGTGTCATTTGGTTTTCTCTGAATCCTACCCCTTACAACTTAAAATTCCTGAACATTTCTTTTTTCATGACTCATGGTGTAGCTCTGTATACCATGAGCTCTATATACCGTAGCTCTATATACTCTACAGTTCTATGGTTTATTCCATAGCTACCAGTTCCCAAGGTTGCAGCTACCTGACCACACATTGTTATTTTGGAATTTTTTTTTACTGCTCATAACATTTGTAGTTTCCAGTCCAATAATGGCTGTGAACTGTAGTTCATTGAGTCTAAGGTATCAAATTGTTTTTTCAAACAGAACCTCTCAAATACTAGCTAAAAGGTGGGACAAATTTTCCACTTATGACTGTGCTTAAACAACACAAGGGGATTAATACTAAGACATTTTAATAAGAATTTACACAGGAGAAACTTCATCCTATTTAAAATGTGTGATAAAAACTGGTGACAGAAATGAAACCCAGAAATGTCCTTGTCTGCCTGTTAAATCTGGTTTTAATGATCACTTGTTTTGAAATCTGTAGAAGTTCAAATAGATTTGGAAGAAAGGAATTTTCACAATTTGAAGTCTTCCTGATTTGTTTACTTGTTATGACAGGTCTACTGTCAGTTTAATCTGAAACCTTTTCTCCTGTATCTTTTTTTTTTTTTTTTTTTAGAGCAAATACTTTGTTTAACATTTGGATCAAATATAAGCCACGACTACCAGAGTGGTATTACAATGAAAGACTTGTGAAAGTTGGTGATACCCTTGCTCAGATCAAAGTAAGTCATTTGAAATAAGAAAAGGTTCAGTCATAGTCTTTGTTTCATTATGTTTCTATGCTGCTTTAATTTTTAATCATATTTTACTGGAAACTATTTAGAAAGTAGCAAAAACTTTTACAAAATAATTTCAGTGAGAGTCGGTTGTATGTATCTCTTGCTTTTTGTTGTAAAATTGCTCTGATTTTTTAATATTTTCTATATCTGCATTTTCTCTGCACCCATTGCCTTTCTAAACACCCCAAAATCTTTCTTTAAGATTTGTTTGATGTTTCAGCATGGTAGAGTACAATATCTGACTGTGCCTTATATGCTGTTAAAGTATAAATTGACGGTGATAGAGCAGTTCCACTGATTCAGCTCAATGTTCCGTTAACCAAACGTGAATAAAAAGAATTACCAGGAGAGGAACAGAGAACAAGAACCAGAGTGCAATTACAAATTGAACAACTATATGTATTGGTGATGCTCCTGCATCTTGAATTATGTATGCATTTCTGGTCTCCTCAAAAACGACAGATGACAACTAAAAGGGATTCAGAAGCTAAATTGTTGAAGACTGAGAGTATTTGGGGGATGTTTCACTATATGATAGCTCTATTTTTATGCTCTTACTTAGTCATCCGACTACTGTTGGAGATGGGATGCCAGGCTAGTAACTGTTGATCTGACTCAATAAGGCAAATATAATTTTATATACTATTTGTCCTTTTTGTTTCCTGTGAAAACTCCATCAAGGGTGAGCCATTTACAGGCTCAGTGATATTTGTGTCAGAAGGTCATGTCATAAAACCTGAGGCTTTCAAGGGTAATTACTAAACAACACTCAGAAGCAGCTCAGAGATGTATAGTTAGAAAGCCAGTTCTGTAATTTCTACTTAATTTTTTAACATAATGGGAATAAAATAAAATAAATAAAAAGAAGAGGGCATAACTGGAAATGTATCAAGGTGTTTTGAGGGGCCAACTTTTTGAGGAACATATCCAGTGAAACTGTTCTCTCTTATGTCCTTTGCTTATGGAATGCAGCAAGGAGAAATGCTCTCTATGCTGTTTATGGAGAGTGTTTATGTGTGGCTGACGCGATGGCCTTGTGAGCCCAGCTGCCACAAAGCACCACGCCAAGAAGAAGAAGTCTCGGTGTGAGATTCTGTTGGCTAGTGGCAAGTCAACAGCGGCCACGTATGGCAAGCTGTAAAATACGCACCCAAGCAAAAGGAGGAGGTGGACTCTCAGCCAGACCACGTACCAGTAAAAGCTTTATTTACTGATGGGGGGTCTAAGTCCGAAAGACACCGAATAATGGACGCAGGGACGGATAAAGGGTTCAGGGAGTGGGTGGAGTTTAGGGAGAGAACCAATAGGGTACAATTAAAGGAGGGGCTATAATACAACTGACAATGCTAACTTCCAATACTTAGGTAAAAAGGGCAGAACTCTTGCAAACAAACCAATTAGGGATCAGGGAAAATAGAACCTTCTGGATAAAAGGGTAGGTATCAGGGAGATTGACAATAGAGAGAGAGGGAAAGGAGAGCAGGAATGGGGAGGGGCAAACCGTCAATCAATTTAGGGACAAACTATGTAATTACCAATCCCGGGGGGAGAATTAGGAACAAACCATTACATCAAACACATCGACAACATTATACATAAAAAACACATAATCAACAATAACCTCCTGCAACATGTGGCTGCTAGGTGAGCTTCTCCGCAGGCCATGGCAAAGGCAGGAGTATCATGCAGATGTTATGAAGTCTTCTATATCCTTCATTGTATGTGCCCTAAAGAATTCCACAAAAGTGGCCTGCTCCTGAATAAAGAACAGCCAGGTGAAGCTGAGTTTCAGCAGCACTCAACACTCACTGGGAGGCTGAAGAAGGAATATAGAAGAGTCCCTAACTGTTACAATTGAAGATGCAGGCTCATGGTGTTGGTTTAGATATGCAGAAATTTTTAAGGAAGCTTGAAAAGCAGCAGTTGTTAATAGCATTGCCTAGACAATTCCAGTCATATTTTCTTCATGTTTGTATATTCCTAAAGTTTTCATAGCTTCTGGGCCCTAAGAATTGCTTGAAACATTACATGAAGCTTTTAGTGCTTGGGAACTGCTGCTCTCACAGAGTACTCAGTAAGGTTATTTCAAATATATCAAATGCTGCTCTCTGTACTCTGCATTAGCTTCCCAAAACAGCACTCAAATATAGTTTAGACCTTATGTTCAAAGTGCTTAATGACCTGACCCTAGATTGCCTAAAAATAATCCATGTTTCTGAGTAAAGACTTCTGCTTGCAAATTCAATCTTCTACTGTAATGTGTTTTTCTACAATAAAGTTATCAATGTTGTTGAAAAAGTTGTTTTGTTGGCCAGCCTAAAACTTTGAACTTTTTTTTTTTGGAACTCCCACTTTTAAGTGCGTTTCTTTGACTTAATTTTAGAGTGAAAACCTAGTTTTCATTCTCTTTTATTTCCCTGAAAAGAAATAAATAGAAGCAACAGGGGATGGATGTTGCAAATTTCAAAGGCATTACAGGAAGGATGAATGTGGTGTAAAACCAAGCTCTGTGATAGGTGGGATAAAACCTATTCCATAAGTACCCCTCTTGACTCCTAGTTGAGCGCTAGTGTTGAGTATTTTAAATTTTAACTGGCTTTTACATTAGATAACACTTAATGACATGTAATCCTTAAAAAACAATTATTGCATGTGAATAGTCTGTGGGTAAGCACCCACTTAGATTTCTGTCCTACTATATTTTTTTATGCCTTTAGATTCTGTCCTGTAATAAATCTGCTACGTGTTTTTTAGGACACACCTAAATTCATGAAGTCATATATCTGGAAATTACTTAGTCCATTAGTCATCATATGATCAGCACTGACTTGTTTTTTCCCCGCCTCCCACTCTGCCTGTATCTGCCTGTTATCTTTGGTCATACACACGCACATTTTAAACGGTTTAGGAGAGAATTTACCTTTTTGTTATATGTCAATAACTATCTTAATGGTATTCTGATCCATGGCTTTGGATTCTAAGTGTTATCACAGCCTGAATCTATGTATTAGATAGGACAAGGACTGCCCATAGCTCTCCATGGAAAGTCAAAGTTTCTGTGTATGGCTGCTGCTGTCACACATCAAAGAGAGCAATAGGGCCATGTGAGTTAGACTTCTCAGATGATTAAAACTTTGAGGTGTCACTGTGATGGAAGGAATTTATATTGAAAAAAAGAAGGAAGAGCAAGGAAATAAGAATTTTGTGTGATTAAGTATTAAAGGATCATTTTTACCAGCAGAAACTACTTACTTTTTTCTCAGGAATTTATTTACTGTGTGTGCTAGAATTAGTGAGATTGGTAGAGAAACCTAAATGTAATCCTTGCTGAAGGAAGTGGTGGTGATGATTCAGTAAATGTCACTTCCAGACCTGAGTCAGAGCTGAACCATAGAGTCAGCATGATTTTAGAGTAGATCAACATGCTGCTGGGGACCTCTCTTTGAAATGAGACATAAAGCTAAACAACCTCTTTCTTAACAGTTCTTAAAGACCCAGTGGCAATTTCTGGTCTATTATTGCAGATTTCTTGGCCATATGTAAATTTCAGTTTTCACTTGTTTCAGTCTTTTTTAGACTATTCCTATCAGCTTTAAAAAAGAAAAAGAGCTTTGAAAACATGGAAACAAGGAAGAGAGACGTGATTATGTTTATATACTGCTTATAACGTTCTACATTATGAAGTACTTTTTTTCTGAAGTGTAGTATAAATGTCAATACTGTTGCAAAGCTGCAGAATATTTCAGCAACTTTTTGAGTTTATTATATTAGCCTAGGGCTCTGCTTTATAATTATTCTCTGATATGCTGTATTTATGATTAGAATAAACAAAACTCACTAAAACTCACAAAGAACAAGCCATTCTTTTAAGTATTTCAATCTTTCATGTTCTGAGTGTTCACACTGCATTGCTGGATATTTGTATGAAACTGCAGTGCTTTACTTCCTGTTGCTCTTTTACATTAATAATTTTTTCATAAAGATAATAAAAAATTAGCATGTTTTATAGAAATAGAAATGCAATATACAAACTATAAAAAGAACATATGATTTGTGTTACAGGAATATAAGTTGGCACTTCTACAGTGCTATGAAAGATACCTTCAGCAGTTTGTTTCTGTAAACCTTGATGATGTCATGGATGATGTGCACTGCTTTAAATCCACCTTTTTTCCAAATGGTTGCAGAGACAAAAATGCAGTACTTACGGTAGGTTGTGGGTTTTTAAAATTTTTCTGGTCACAGACATTCACAGATTCTAAGTAAGTAGCCCATTTCATCCTCCACAAATGTACTTCATATTAATTATATATTAACATTAACTAATCTTTAATAGTTTGCTGGTATAAATTGCATTGAGATTTAATGATCATATGTGTGATATGAACATCTGAAGTTGGTGATATTTTTAAGAGGATGTAAGTGCTTAATGCTTTTGTGGCAGAAGCCAGCCACCATCAACTTAGTGTTAAAGCAGCAGTTTTGTCTAAATGCGGTGTTCTGTAACAGCTTACAGCTTTCAGTTTTTGCTCTGAAATAGTTGCTATTATCCACTGTCAGAATCAGGATGTGGGCACAATTTGATAAATGTCTTGCGATCTTGGAAATTTCTGTATTGTATGATCTAAGAACCAGGCAGAAGGCACGACAATTAAAACATGCTACTCTATTTTGTACCATAGGTGTGCAAAATCGTACTTGTAATAAAGGGTCATGACAGTTAAAAATGTGATGCTATGTTTTTTATAGCTTATTTTCTCACTGTGAACAAAAAGGGCAGAATTCTGAATAGTTTTCTAAGTGCTTTAATCTCTAGGAAGATGACTGACCTTAAAAATGTGTTGGCATCCTTTTGTGTTAATTGCTTATCAAGGTAGGGACTTACACTATACATTTCGTTATCCGTGGAAGAAAGTGTTTCAGCTGTACAGGGAGAATGCCAAAAACATGTTATATTTTACCTTAAGCAGTTCTTTGCTGAGAAGCTCTACTTTCCTAAATGGTGGGTATTTTGAATTAACTAATGCAAGTTACTCTGTGATCAAGAACAATGAACAGAAATGATAGGCAGCTCCTGTGATTTGAGCTAATCAAATTCATATCCTCTGGTCAGTGTTAGAGTGCAAATAGGTGTTTAGTGAAGAGAAGAAAGCAGACAGTTTGCGTAAGTGCTGGAAACAGATGCCATGATAGAAGAAATACTTGCTTTGTATTATTTTTTGTTTTTAAATGTGGTTCAGCTTCCTAGAAAGAATATGATCAAAGACTATGTTAATACATTTTTAAAAATGTTTTGTAAATAAGTTTGAAGTTCCAGAGATGCTGTCCTCTGTTTACTGTATGTCTGCCTAGACCTTGAACAAATCCTAATGCCAAATTTTATGGCAAGTCTGTACTAAAATGCCTGTTCTGTGACTTAGCCTTTACAGGCTGAGGTATCCCTAAATTTTCAGATATGGAATCTGGTTTGGCAATGATCCCTATAATTGAAAATGGAAAATGATAATGTGTCAAACAATTACAACTAAGGGCTTTAGATGTGTATTTTTTTGCCACGTTTCCTCAGTTAGCTTTTTTTTTAATGTAACACAAGAAAATCATAGAAATGCCGTTTCTGGGCTAGAAAATTCCAGCTTCAGTGAATTAACTGCAAAAGAATAATATAATTTCAAATGTTATCAGGTTAGGAGACTTCTGAGAGATTGGTAGGTACTCACTGATCATGTCCCATTTAGCTCATTTTTTCAGAAGTTGTTTGTTCAGCTGGTGCTGTAGTCCAGGCATGACTGAGGTCACATTATGTTGGACATTACAAGGAAGAGAGGGAAAAATCCGTCTGTGGAAAAGTAACAGATGAGAGTGAGAAATAAGATATTGGTGATATAGATGGAGAAGGGCAGAAAAGTTAAAACTTGCCTTAGTTTATGGAAGACATCTACAGAGAAGCCAAGTGTCAAAGCCAGATTGTTTGAATAGCAGTTTAATGCCTCATTATCCCTCTCCCCTCCCAGCGCTCTTAGTGCACTAGGTGCATTTTCATCCTGTGACACAGTGGAAACTGGCTCAGGTTAATGGTACAGCAACCCTGAAGCTTTAGCACTTTCTCCATATTCTAATTCTCAGTTCAATGTCATGCTGATTTTTTTTTTGGTTATGCCTAATCTTTTCCTACTCACTATTTTTTTGTACTTTGCTGATGTGAACTGACATATGCTTATG
>WEKY01034599.1:0-54432 GCA_013390045.1 Picathartes gymnocephalus
CTCTGACCAGATAATGCTTTGTTGCCACTTTTAACACATTCATAGGACAATAATTTTACAGAATGTAATTATTAATATACACACACATGGAGACAAACACAGATTAGAGCTCAATGTGCATTTTCAAGAAGCACAGGGAGCCTCTGGGGATCCTCTTCAGGAGCCCTGTGATGTGATGTGTGCTTTTAAGACGGAACTTGATTGCATGCCCGTGTAAAGGCACCATTTGCAGCCACTGGGAAGGCATCAAAGTGATATATGCTTGCTATTATTTTAGAGGATATTGGCACTGGATCTTAACAAATAACCTTGCACGCTGGCAATATTTAGATCAGATTTCAAGAGATGCTGAGACCAAATCTCTCGATTACTAATGGCTGGATTCAAATGCTGTGAAGCCTCAAGCAATCAGCCACAATTACCGTCTCTGGTACATATTCATAAGTGGCTAAGGAGATAATGTGTGTGCTACTGTCACATCCAGTTTGCTTAGTGTGGTCTTTCCTTGCACTACTGACAGGGTTGTACGCAGCACCTTCAGGGACAGCAGAGAGAACTGTGCACAATGGGCTGAAAACAGACCATCTGTACGTAAAATTAACATTAAGCTAAACAATGCCATTAATGAGGTACTGAAGTGTGGCTTTAGCTAAGAGCCTGTCAGAGAGGACATTATGAATTTGAGGGAGAGAGTCCCCTTTGGCTGCAGCTGAGCAACTGTGAATCAAGCCAAACAACACAATGTGTGACCATAAGGACGAACTCTTATTCCAGTAAAGTCCCCACATCTTTTGACAAGTAGTTTTTCCCATAATCTTTTTAACTCCACATAATTCTGTGACTCAAGACTTAAGGGGGTGAAGGGAATTTTAAAAATTATATGGTTTTGCTTGAATTTTAAAAGAATTATGGACTGTTTTATAAATCTGTTCTTCCAAGTTTTCCAAGCATCCATCAGTACAGAGTGACCCCCTGACTACTTCAGAGGCAAGTGAATCACAAACATCTCAGTTATCTTAGTTCAGGTTTTTATGTTACTAATTCTAGTTATCCTTTAATTTTCAGAATGCTGCTCTGCAATGAACTCCTAACCTTACAGAATTCAATCATCACTGGTGCAGGAACTCTAATTACATTCCTAAATAACACAGTTTAAAATTTAGACTAAAATTCCACTTCAGGTAAATCCTGCAATGTTGTTATCAGAGTGATCTCTAAAACTCAGATGACCTACTGTAGTATTATGACAGTGAAGAGAGGATAGAATGAAACCCTCATCCTTTAAAATTACACAGAGAAAAATGCTATAATGTCATTTAGTGATGAAAATCACTAATGCAATGCTGATGTTTGAAAGTCGAATAACCTGGTTTTCACTGCAAATCAGGTATCACTCTGCTTAACATCACAACTCAGGTTTTCAGAAGTGAAAAGCAACTTCAAAGGTGACTTTACAGGAAAGTGAGGATTCTCCTCTTTGGAGATATAGAAATAAAAGAAGCTATTGTAAGAATGAGGTACATGCTTATAGCTAAAAATGTTCTCTTAGCAGGTATATCTGGACATGGACAATGAGCACCCTGCTCAACAGATTTATTATCACTGTTCCATAACAGCCTGTTTGCAGATGACTTTCTTTCCCCTTCATCCCTACCTTTACTCTGTCCTAGTATGGGGAAAGACGAGTCTCCAGTCAAAACCACATGTACTCCTTCATCTCCCTTTTGCCTGGTAGGTGGGGTATCACACATTTTTAACCCAGCCCCATCTCACTAACTTCAAAAACGCTGAAAAGGTGAAGTCCTACTTTAAGACCTCTACCTCCACTACTGACAGTGAAAGGATAAAAATTAAGCAGCAGGAGATTCCTACAACAGGATGCTGTTATAATGAAGGTAATCCCCTCAATTTGCATGCTGGGAAGCTGACTAAATTAAAAAAGATATAAACACCCCCACCCCCCAACAGCCCTCACTTTGCTCTCATTTTACCACATTTACTGAGACTGGTTCTTCATCTCAACAATCAGGGAAATGAAGAGGTTAGGTAAAAAAAAAAAAAAATTGGTAGCATTTTTTGTTTCCTTTCTATATTTTGGTCTACTCTTTCTATAAACACTTCAATATTACAAGAGGTCTGGGGAAAAATCCCTCAGTTGCTGAAGAAGGGAGACTTTCCTGCCAGCAGCTTGAAAACCTCTGCTACTCCTGTCTTTACAGCTTTCAGGCAATTTTCCTGGCACCTACCCACCAGCTGATGTTGCGAAGTGGATCTGCATGGGTGGCTGCAGCTATGGCGCAGCTGTTGCAGAGGAGGGACTCCTCACAGGGCAGAAAAGCAACAGAAAACTACCATGGGCTCTCCTCTAAAACCCATGTTTGTCTGGTACCTTGGATGTCCTCAACTGAAAAAGGCTGTTCAGTTTGTGGATGAAACTGCTGTCATCCCAAGCAGAGGGGGAGTATTTTTAAAGAAAGCTGAAACTCATTTCTCACTTCCTCCCTAACTTAAACAGCTGAAGTTGTCAATTTAAGTGTAAACTCCTGTGCAGGAATATCAAACAGCAAGACAAGTAAGACTTGACTCTTCAGCTTCCAAACATCTTTGAAAATAAAATGGGGTTTACTTTTCACCTCCATGCAAGAAACACTCAGTTCCCGACTAAATGGTTCCTCCTTGTTTCCTCAATTAAATGTATATTATACACCGGTGAACCCTGTAAAGTCAAAATTGATTAGCTAATCCAAATAAAACTTATTAATTCTTTACCCAATTACAGCATATAGTCATATTAGAAATGATAACAATTTCTGAGGAAAATATTCACCTTAGGATGTTTTTGAAAGAACGCAGAATGATGGACAGATGCCACGACATCCAATTCTACTTTCCTTTTGCCTCATTTCCCCTTGATCGGGGTTTACACTATAGCCAGACAGACATCACCTTCTCACAGTCAGAGCTAATCCTAGGCAATTAAGGTAGGTTTTGGGCTTTCACACTGCCATTCATTCTACACCTCCTCACAGACAGTGTATCAGACACAAAATCTCTAAATATACTGCCTCGTGTACCCAGTGCTATTACTCAAGCAACCACGTGCAGAGAAGATGTAGAAATGCATCATTTAAGATGCCTCTGAGAACTGCCTGAATCTTAACTTCAAATTAAGGGAAAATCCAAGTATATCCCCTGGTATTTTCACACTAGTGATATCACATTGGTACAAACAAATGCCCACACTACTGAACATTTTACTTGGAGCATGGTTATTCCTTGGAATTGCAGTTTCAAAAAGAGATAAATAAACCTCTGAAAGGACACAAAGCCACATCCAAGGCTTACAGAAGTGTACTGTATACGTGACAACAACTCTCAGTACATGCTGTCAGTTCCAGTGATCATTTGTGGTTTCCAAATACATTTGAGACACAGGACACAATTGCCAAAATGTACTCACTTTTGGATGCTGTCAAGAGGGCTGGCCAAACCACTGAGACATGCAAAAGGAGCTTGGGTACCTCAGGGTTGCAGTCCCCATTTCAGAGAGATGACTTTATGAAGGTAAACATACTTACTGATACTCTAGCCTAGATTTAATAAAATAACATGAGAATTTGGGGGGGTCATACTTTAAGGTGGAACTGTCATGCTACAAATAAATCTGCTGGTGTCTGTAGTTTGTTTCCTAACGTGTTTGGTATCTGACTTTTCATTTTCCCAGCTCAGTGCTATGCATTTTAGTCTCAGCAAGCCTGTCCCCCTTGCTACATGAATATGCCAAGACTGGCATTAGTTTGAAGAGCAATTAAAGTTAATTAATGAGACTGGCATTTAAGTTTTGCCTTCTATCAGAAGATATGAAACATGTTTTTATTAAGGAAGATGGGTAATATCTCCATTTTAGAACTAAGGGCTGATATCTAAGATATTAAATAAAGCTTCCGTGGTTAGCCAGCAGATCAGGTGCAGAAACCAAATTAGGAAGTAGGTCCCAGTCCTAAAGCCTTTATACTGGATATTTTTGTATTTCTAAACATAACCCTCCCCCTAAAAATAAATCGGGTTTTACCACTAAATATCACATGTGAAGATGTAATTAATTTCTAACACAATTTTTCCAGAATGATTTTAGAGTTTTCCTTTGAATATTAAATATTTGATTGTTGCACATTTAATTAAGAGAAAATGTCACTAAGAAAGGATGTTGCCACAGCATAATGGTTTCCCGCTGATAGGGATATGCCGAGAGTGAGATAAGCAAGACTGAGTAATTTATTAAGCAACAGCAGACTGCAGGCAGTGCATTTCAGGAGGATTATATCACACCTTGGGTGGTAATACGAGGAAGAAGACTGAGAATTCTGAGCGGCTTTAACCATCTGAGAAGTATTCTAATGACTTTGAAGTGCCGAAGCTTGGAGGCTGCTTTATTGCTCCTATGAAATGTAATTTACACAAGGCAAACAGTAAGATTTGCTCATTTACCAGGTGTTATCAGCATAATTGGCCATTACTGACACCACTGATGACCAATCAAAACCTCCAGTTGTGACCAGCATTTTAAACAAATATAAGGGGATGAAAAAATGGCCCACCAGAGGTGCTTTAACATCAGCCATTTAATAACTTTTCTAGATTAAGCAAGTGGAGTAAGATCTCTGAAGAAAATTATATTTTTGCAGCCAATACTTCAAGCGCTTATTATCCTATGGTCAAATTCTATTTATAATACTATAATGAATGTTTGTTTTGTTGCAATCTCTAAGAAGTGATTAAATCTCGAATGATTCAGCCATTTAAAAGATATTTTCCAATATAGAAAACAACAACAACAACAAAACCCCAACCAAACAAAAAAACCCCAAAAAAACCACAAACTAAAACAAAACAAAACAAAAAAAACCCCCCAAAAAACCCAAAGAATCCCAAACAAAACAGAGCCTTGCATCTTTACCTGCATAATCTAAAATCCTGCCAGGCCAATTCAGAAATACCTTCTCTTACAGAAAAATTCAAAGCAAAATGAGCAGAGTGTGATAAGATATAGACAAAGTCTTTTATGGTGTCTTTCATATCAAATACAAAACACTGTAATTTTCTCTAACTTCATTATTTTGTCAACATGCAGTTAAGTTCTATTATACTAAGTTAGCTCATCACTGTACTCTGAAGCAAAATTTGAGAAGCTGCCTTCAAAACAAAATCCTCTAAAACATTCTTTTGCAAGTCCTTGGTAAAAAAATTATGCAGCATTTCACCTGTCTCAAAAACTGATCTATTACACAAAAAGGGTTGGCAGTAACTCTAGATCTTGGACTTCTGTTTCTTAAATAATTGATTTTCTCCAGTAATGGTGACAGGAGAGTGCTCCCTAGAGTGTTTTGTAAACAAGAGCCCCTAATAGGAAGTTAATAGAAAACCTTCAGGAGATTAAATGAGGTTCTCAGCAAGTATAAAAGTCATGAGACTATTGCAGCAACTTGATTCAGTTGATCTCTGATGAAGATTTTAGTAAAAATTCTAAAACTCCCAAATTTCTTCTCTGACAGTTCATATGGCAGGTTCCCAACATTGGCAAATTCTAATACAGGCAAAATTGGAGGGGGTAGCAAAAATGCCGTGGCTCAAAAGAGGGAAAACCATGGTTGTATCGAATAGCAGAAAAGCTGAGCAAAGACTACATAATACAGTAGTATCATATATCACTCATATATCACTTAGACTCTTTAAAATAGAAGGGGAACTTGTCCAAACACACCCTGCCCAAGCAGGGCTGCCTAGAGCCAGATTTCTGTCCAATTGTCAAAGGTAATATTCAAAAGAAGCAAAATACAGAGCTTTAGCCACATAGTTTTCTAGGATGAGCAAAAGGAAAAGAACAAATTCAGAAGCTGTGACACTAAATTTCAATACAACTGCAATCCTCCACAGCCTGAATCTAGGAATTTGCTTCATCTTTAGATGAATAGACAACTTGGAGACAATAGATATTATCTTAACTACTCATGCTTGAATTCTGACTTCAGAGTCAGAAGCATTTGCTTTTAATATAATCCACAGCAGCATGCCCAAGATCACCTAAAAGTCTCTGCCTTCTTAGTGGTCACAGTATATTGCATATTCAGGGAGTATCCTGGGTAGGAAGCCAAAGCATTTCAGTACACTGCCTGCCCTTTTTTTTTTTTTCCTTTTCACACGTTTTTTTCCCCTTCTTGTAATTCATGCTGAAANTTTTTGTTCCTCGCCGCCCTTTTTTTTTTTTTTTTTTTTTTTTTTTAAATAATGACGGGCTTGAATACAGAATAAAAACCCCACTTTACAGTTAATACACTTTTATATTAATTGACCCTCCCCAGTTACACGACAGACTTATCCTCATGTATCTTACAAATATAAAATAATGTATATTATTTTGAATGGTGTCTATAATGAGTGAACATCAAATAAAAAGGAAAACTTAAAATATACCTCCATATTACCAGTCGAAATGGTGCCTAGAGTGGTCACAGAAATATGGAGGGAAGTATTGAAAGCCAAGTTCAAGACCTAAGTCTAAGTGATACAAGTAGTAGTCACATTAGTTTCAGTCTACCTTTAAGTAAGCAACTAAAAATACTTAAATTTTGTAACTGAGTATGACAATAATTATAGACCTGCCTTAAAAACCATTGGATTGATCTGTGTCGACTTTTGTGCAGACAGCAAAACAGTGTTTTTCTTTGGTGTTTCAAAAATTGCGAAAGGTTAAAACTTGTTAATAGCATTTGTACAAGACATCAGAGTCAAGGCTGAACAAGAATAAAAAGGGACACAGTGAACTAAAGCTACTTGTTAAAATCTGCCAAGTTTTTAACTATTCAGAAAAAATGAGCTCTTTGTTTCAATCATAATAGGTTCTGAGTTTCCTTAAAGAATGACTCGTACATTTTTTGCACCAGAGGGCTCTTTTGTCTTCAGAGTCATGGCAGCTCTGAAGCCAGTCTGCACGCTTGCAAATTTTTCCTCTGTCTACAGGAAGGAAAGGCAAGATGATGCCACAAATCACTTGCTAGCCCCAAAGAATCCAGAACTGTCAAAGCACAAGCAATCCTCGGTTCATGCTGGTTTGTTTCTGTCAGCACAGGACATAAAAGCATCTTTGGGTCTATGTTTTGATAACAGAAATGAGTACCTTGTCATGCTTCAAATCGCTGCTGAAAGACTTCTTAAGTGAACGTGACAGTATTTGAAATGCCCCATGCTGCTGCATTTAAGATTTGCCAATCACAATTAATAGCAACAGATTTACTATTCCAAAACCAATAAAAGCTGCAGTTTTTCTGCTAAATGAAGAGCTGATGAATGAAGGCAGAGGCAAAATTACCAGAACAGCCAGTTACCCTGTCAATGAAAATTATTTTCATTTGTCTGTATTCACAAGGATTAGGAAACAATAACGCTTCAGCTAATATAGTTTTTGTTATATTCAAATTGAATGTGAAATACAGAGTGACACGATAAATGGATCTCTTACTCTTTTGCACTGAATTTCTGAGTTCTTCTGAGTCTTTATGTTTATATCAGTCTGTAAGTATCATGTATTTTGGTATAAACTCTTTCCAATGTGTTTCATTTTTCCGCCTAGCTAGTTCAGGACAGTTCTGCTTGTTGTTTGAAGGAGACATGTATCTTATAGCTTTCCCTCACTCAGTAGGAGCCAAGTGAATATTTTATATTATTCTGGTAAATTCTATAGAAATTGTGTTGAAAATCCACATGGTAGGGTGGTAAGGTGTTTGTCTCTCTGTAAATAATCCCTCCCACCTTCCAAGTTTTGTGAATTTCTTTATCTGAAGTTGCACAAGAGTTTTGGTGCCCCTAGAGGCTTTGTACCACCGGCAGGTTTTACTGAGTTGCACCTCATATTCTTCTTACCACAGGGAGAGGATGCAGATCTGCTGAAATAAATAAAATTTTTTTGGTGTTTTTTTTTTTTTTTTTTTTTTTTTTTTTTTTTTTTTTTTTGTCTTTCTCTTTTTTCNTTTTTTTTTTTTTACTATTGCATTCTGCTATTTTTGCCACCTGGTCCCACTTCCCTTCACCCAACTTCTTCCTCAATTTCATCCTGAATTCAAGGTTTCTCTCCAAGTCCTCCTTAAACACACATTTTCATTGACTGGTCAAAAAACCCTTTTCTTTTTAAGCTAACAGAGCATCTATTGAAGGGCTCCCCTGTGGGCTACTACCCGGGACCTGTGAGTCAGGAAATTTCAGGAAACCAGCAACCCAGGCTTCTCTGGATAAACATGAGGTAAACAATTCAGGTAACAATTGTTCAGATTGAGGTGTGTTAAACCAGTTGTGCCTCCTCTGACCCTTAGCTTGGGCCATGTCCTAGAAAAGCTTCTAGGGACTCCTGTTGGGAGTACAGCAGTGCTGCTCAGGCTAATAAACCTGTGGGGAATGACTCGCATTCCTGCAGCAAAGAAACAAATTCACAAGTTGCAACCTAACAGGGAGACAGGTGTAATGAGTCTTGCTCTGTAACAGACCACCTGCTCTCTCACAGCTGGTCTTGCCTAACACACTGGGGATATTCTGGATAGAAAGAAGGCTTTACAAACCCACCCATATACATTCAAAAAACTTCCACAGGTCCCAGATACTCTGAAGTCTTTGGTTTTATTAAAAACAAACAAAAATCACAAAACTCTTGGAACTATCTCTTCAGCTCTCCTCAGCTGGCCATCACTGCTCAATGGAAATGATAATTTTAAAAGTAATGTCTCTATGCTTACGTGTTTAAAGTGACCCCTTGTCTCAGCTTAAGTTTTTCTTCTTTTTCTGGATAGTGACATTAATTTAGCATTTTTTTTTTCCCTTCAAGGAGTTTCATGCTTGATTTTCATGGATACCTTTAGCTTTTATGGATGTCAGCTGATAGTTTCAAAAAAAGAATCATGTAATGCTAAATCACATGTTGCCAGTGTTACATAAATATGACACCTTTACCTACAGTGTTCCATCAAGTTCAGCTTAAAATACAAAGAACTGTCTCTGAGTTTGGGGCTGTAGTGGCCATGGCTTTCTGTAAAGCAGGTGCTCTGTGAAATTAGAACAGGTGTACCTGCAGTGCCAGCAGTGAGTCAGGAACAATTACATGGATAAGCAAGAAGGCGTTCATTCTGTTTTGCTGTTGAGTGTATTATCTAAACCCCCTTTGCTCTTTTATTACGCTGTGTTTTCCTATTCCACTTTGCACTACAACCTCAACTTGTAGACTAGAATTCTAAGTAGTATATAGCCAGCCAAGATCTGCACTCCCTGATGTCTTTAGGATGCATGGTTAAAACGCTGCCGGAGGAGGTGGATTGTGAAGGACTTGGGAATACAAGCAGAGTTGGGGAACGGCGTGGACTACACCAGATGCTAGATGGGATTGGGAAAGCAATCAGGAAGGCCAGAGAAGCTTGAATCTAAACATTATATAGGAGAATTGAAATAAATCAGAAGAGGAAGGAAAGAATATCAGACACAGTAAGATCATTTAGCACTGCTGACTAGTTTAGACTTAGTTCAAAATCCAAATTCCAGCATTTTCTGACTGTGTAAGAACATAGCATTTGTTAATGTTGAATAATTCTCCAGCAACTGATGAGCAATACCTTTTTTTTTTTTTTACTCAGAGAAAAATCACCTTTCTGTAATAACAAAACTACGAATCACAAGCTAGCATGTAATGCTCTGAAATTCTCAGGGTTCCCACATAGGTCAGCCAAATATCTAGGAAATCTTCTAGCAGAAGGCTTCCCAGTGGGCAGGCTGAGGCTGTGGGAGGGAGGCAGGGGAGAGGAAGGTCCTGATAGCAATGGGGAGGATATACAGGTTTTCTCTCAGAGGCAGAGCCTGCCTCTGTCTCTCACCTTGTTGCACAAAGGATCCGTAGACAAACCACATGGAGTTGTAGAGAGTTGTAGACGTCATGGATCCCATCTGGAGGCGCGGGGGGTTGAGCCAGTTCAAGAGGTAGACCAGGAGCCCCACTAAGAGCACAGTGCCAGCAATGCAGGCCCACAGGGAGAGGTCAAACGGGGCCAGGCAGGCAAACATGTCCACTGTCTTCTCTGCCTTCCGCAGCAGCACGCCCACCGAGTAGTCCATGTAACGGGTTGTGAAGTCCACCACGTTTTCCCTGTCGGGGGTGATGGTCAGGGCAGAGATCCCTATGTCAGCTCTCTGAGGGGAGGAGGAGAAAGCAACATGCATAAGTAGGAGCTGTGAGAAGGGTCTTTGTTCCTCTGTGATTTATAGCAGCTCAGCTTAGGGGGAATCAGATGCCAAGACCAAGATCTGCAGCATCACAGATGTGAGCACACAAAGGTGACTAAGGCTTGACCAGGGTAGATCAACCATATGTCTTAGTTTCTGCAAGCAAACCTCACTTGGTGGTCTCTGGCACTTTAGCTGTCCTTGTGGTTATTTTCCAAGAAATCAAAATACTATAAATACAGATAACACCTGGAGGAAATCTACTTTTGGCCATTTTTGTCACCCCGGCTTGTGGCAAAAGTCAGATTTTGTACATAGTAGATCCAATCATAGGAAACTAGCTGCCTGATAGAGCCAAATTTATAAAATATTTTCATGAGCTGATGGTCATGGAAAAGGGCTACTACCCTAGAAGCACCTGAAATTCCATAAAACATCAATTTTATCTGCAAAGTCTAAAGTGCAGAAGAGCAGATTCTGCATGCAGGTCCCTTACGATTAATTCCTTTATATCCTCCTGATAAGCAATTCCTCCAGCAAAGCCAACCTGACCTGCAGCTACACTGGACTTTCTTTGTGCCGTTTCAATTTTGGTTGGTTTTGTTTGTTTGTTTGTTTTGTTTGTTTGTGGTTTTTTTTGGGTTTTTTTTGTTTTGCAATTTAAAAAACACATTTCATATGAAAAGAGGATGAGTAGCATTTCTTGATCTAATTATTGTATTTCACAGTATGCATTAGGTCTCCAGGGACACCAGGCACACCTACAGCAGGTGCTACTTTACTTTTTACAGGTACAATTAGAGATTCATCAAAAACAAGAAAGGTTATTTAAAGCAGACACATGAATACCATTTTTAAATACCCAAATACTGAGCAATAAAACTGTGAATTCTAGATGTTATAATATGACAAAAGAGTACTTATAATATTTAAACTTCTACTATCTTGATTTAATCCATTTTTGTACTGCCTAAAGCAGTGTGGGGTCCTTTGGAAGGGGGTGAGGAGAGCACAAAAAATTGAAAGTATGGAGTCAAATTTTATTAACCCTCTTGAATTTCTTTATTCTTGCCCAAAGAAGGCAGAGATTCCTAGTTCCTTAGATATGTGATTTGAAATATTGAGTGGGAAGGTATGGCAGCTGAAACTGATTAGAAAATTTTTTAAATCAACCGGGCTCTTTCACTATGATGTGCAAAGCACTCTGCAGCCCATGGTACAAACATATCCTAATCACAGTGCTCCTAAGACTTCAGTTCAATGGTGTTACTTTGTATTGATTGTTCACTGGCTTGAGAAAGTGGCATAGCCTAGCTGGAACCCTGATGATTTGGACAAAAAAGGGTTTGAAAATATTGATTTTCTGAAAAGCTATGAATTAGAGCTTCAGCTTTAATTTGTGTGTTAAATTCTCCGATGTCATAAGTGAAGTTGTGTTGATGAGCACAGCTGAAAGCATGGCTTCATGAATTCACTTCAGGTCCCTTCCTAACAAATTTTTGTGAGTGATGATTCAACTGCCCTTTGCCCATGGGCAGCAGCAAACTCAGTCAGTAATTAGAATTATCCATGGAAACGTTCAGGTTATTGGAGTCTCTCTATCCTCTCATTACAAACCTTCTGCTCAATGAGTGACTCAAGTGATTCACAGCACCTGCTGACAGTCAAGTCCTAGCTCCAATGAGCAGGTTACAAACCAGCCAGCACTTGAACTGTCTTGCACAATTGTGAACATAAATATGTTTTTGAAATAATTTACAAATATAAAAGTCCAACAATCTTCAAACAGAAAATTATTATAGTATTTAATAAATAGCATAGATTTGGGGCTTTTTCCCTGAATATAAAGCAAAATAGCAATTTAGGGGTAAAGGAGGACATGTGGGAAAAAAAAAGTCCTAGACTCAGCTCTGCTCGTTAAGTTAGCTGGGTTATTAATTATCAGCATATTAATAAAATACTTCCCTACCATACTAGATCAGTGAGTTTCTCATTCAAGTTGCATTGTTGTAAGATGTTTAAAGATTCTCTACTGAAAAGCAACATACATCAGTAAAGATACTTTTACGAAATAATACTTGACTGTATGACTAATAGAATTTGTTTGTGCTTCCCCCCCCCCTCCTTTTTCTGCAAAAGATTTTTTTTTCCATTAAATACACTGAAGAGCATTAAAGGAAAAAAAAAACAGACCACATGGTATCTATGGAAATACTACTTCTAATTTGCATTGCTGGGAAGCAGTCTCTCCACACTCCCCAGAATTATGGTTCCACTCCAGTTATCAACCAGCTATGACAGTGGAACAATATTGTGCTAATGGAAATGTTGCATTTCCTTTGTTGTACTGCAGCAACAATTGTGATATAATTATGTTTTGCTGCTTTATATGCTACATATATAATTAAGGCTTTGAGGTGACCTAATTGCAGCCTTCCCATACCTGAAGGGAACCTACAAGAAAGATGGAGAGGGACTTTTTTACAATGGCCTGGAGTCACAGGATGGGGGAAAATGTCTTCAAACTGAAAGAGAGTAGGTTTAGATCAGCTATGAGAAAGAAATTCTTAACTGTGAAGGAGGTGAGGCACTGGAACAGGTTGCCCAGAGAAGCTGGACTCCCCAGCCCTGGAAGTGTTCAAGGAAGGGCTCTGAGCAACCTGACGTGGTGAAAGATGTCCTGCCCATGACAGTGGGGCTGGAACCAGATGACCCTTAAGCCATTCTGTGATTCTACATCTTTACTTCTTGAGAAGTAGTAAAGTAAAAACAGAAAGGAGAGAGATGAATCCTGACTTCTTAGCACTCTAGTGTTTAGCTGTTTCAAAAAAAAAAAAAAAAAGAGAAAAAAAAGTCTACACTGAAATATGGCAACTCATTCTTAACTTACTAAATTGAATCATAACCACCAGTTTCCCAGAAAACTACACTTTAGCCAAACCCAAGCTTAAGCTTGACTTGATACTTGATTTACTGATAGTGAGCATCCTTGATTACATATAGATTCTGTCATCTTGTTTCAAAATTGGAAAATGAAAAAAATTAAATGCTTGTCATTAACATGTCAGATTGGATCAGAGAAGACATCACTTTGAAGAAGCAAAGGTTCACTTAGTGCTTTTGAGATAGAAAGGCAAATGCAAGCAATTATGTCAATATTTAGCTATAAAGCTGCCAATCTGAATTATAAACATGTATAGCTCTCCACTCACTAAGTTTTTGCAGTGCCAAAATCAAACAACCATCATATGTCTTACACTTTTCTGATGAATGAAACTGTGACTCCTGAAAGAGATTGAAAAAAAACCAGCAGAGGGCATTATTTTGCTCTGTGTGACCTGCACAGAATTTATATTTATCTTCCTTAGCAGCAGTTCTCCTGAGGCCATTGTAGAGCAACATAACCAGAATGAGAAAATCCAAAAGAAATGACCAAATGGGTCTGATAGCATTGCTACTGGTGTCACAGAGCCAGCTTATCAGCAGATCCTGGATATCCCTAAGCTACTGCTCTAGCAAGAACATCTCATACACATGGAAAGCAATCTTCTGATAATTCCTGTCGTTCATCATCAAGAACAAGGAAAATAAATGAATCTATTCTAAACTCGTCCTGTGAGGGCCTTCATTTTATCCATTTGTTAAAGCAAGTTTCAACAAATGCTAGAAGTGATAAAACACAGTCCCACATTATGCAGTTATTAACATGGACACGCAAAAACCAATTAGAGAGATATTTTTACTCAACACATATGGGTCCAAATAATTCTCCTTTTACTCAACTATTATTTTTTCTTCTCACTTTGTCCTTCCTCTAAGGTTTCTCCCTTCTTATACTATGCCCCTTAAGAAGGGGCAATAGAAAAACAGCCTCATAAGAGGCCTCTCCTTGTTTTACCATTTCTCTTGGAAAGGATTAAGCATGTGTTTTTCCTTTTCTGATGGACCTAAGTGGAATCAGGCTGTTTTCCCTATGCTATTTGCTTTCTCATGGCTCCTCACTGGAAAAAAACTTGCAATCAAGGTAGCATGGCGAGATGTGAAAAGCAGTGGTTGATGGATGTGAATATCAGCAGAAAGCCCAGGGTCATGCTGGAAAGCCAACTGTGATCTCCCAGAAGAGGCATTGGCTTCTTCTCTTTCCTATCTCACAGGCTTATCCCTCAGGCCATCTGGATAGAGGGCAACTAAAGGAATCACTGTGGGAATTCACAGATAATTAACAGTATGAGAAAGATTTGTGGTAAGCACTGCTCCCTTGAGATGGTTTAGCCTCTCCACAGAGGGCTGCTGCTCTCTGAACTAATCCTGTGTGCAAGATGAAGCTCTACAAGATGCAGTGAGAGCCCTGGTCTTTTGACAGGAGAGGGAAAAGGGCACCATGTACTTCTCTCAAAGAGTATTTATTCTCTGAAGACCACCTGGTTCAAGTGTTTAGCAAACAGAAACCTTTGTATAGCATTGTTACACTCAGGTTATTTTGACTAGAAAAGGTACATGGAGCAAGTGTGTACCTAGTATAAATCTTGACAATCAAAGGAGGGGAGGCTTGAATCAGTTTGCAAGTTCAAATTAAAGATCACTTACTATGTTCTGCTGATTCCAGCTCCTATTTTAGCAGCCAAGAGAAACCTTGTCTTCAAAGCTGGAACAGAGTGAACTTGGCTCAGTATCATGTCTGCAAGCCAGCTGTGGGCCCAGGGCATGTACTTGGCACAGCTGGGCTCCTGCCCTGCCATCCAACTCCAGTAGGGCTGCTGCAAACAAGATCAGCCTGGGACTGCTCTCCCTGGTACCAGGACCTGCACCAGAGACTGCTGCACGCTCAAGATGGTTAATGCAAGCAGTGAATATTGATCCCGAACACAGAAATCATGTGGTTGCTACAGCAACTGCTATTTCATATGGCAGCACATCTTCTGTAGTGGCCACAGACCCACTTCTCAACAAGACGCTCTCTACAGCTACCTGGAAGGAGGCTGTAGCAAGGTCCATCTCCCCAGTAACAAGCAATAGGATAAGAGGAAATGGCTTAAGGTTGTGCCAGGAGGTGTTGGAAAAAATTCATTCACAGAAAAGATGGCCAAGAATTGGAACAGGCAGCCCAGAGAAGTGGTTGAGTCAGCCTCCCTGGAGGTATTTAAAAGACAAGAAGGTTCGGGACATGGTTAGTGATCGACTTGGCAGTGCTGAGTTAGCAGTTGGACTTGATGATCTTAGAGGTCTTTTCCAAGCTAAATGGTTGTATGACTGTGCACTCAAAAAGAGAAGGCAGCTATTTTCCATTACCCTTGACTGAGACTTGTCTCTTGCAGAACTCAGTCCTGGCTGACACACTAACAGGCAAAGAGTACTCCCACTGTTTCTGGAATTTCTCCACTTGTTGGCCAGACAATCATGCAAAACTTGGTTGGGAAAACAAGGAAATGCTGTGTTTCAAACAGGTTAGGCCTTTAATTTAAAACTATTCTCTGCTCCTTTACTTCCCGTTATAAAGCTGCCAAGCAGAGGGAAATTTGAGTTCTGGGAGCAGAACTCAGTTCACAGTAAATAAGAAAGATGCCTTTCAAGAACAGTTTGCACTTGGTAAGGGGTAGATAGACACTGGCTGCTCGCCCAGAGGTTCTTTTGCCTTAAGAGGGAAAGAGAATGGGAGAGGACACAGTGAACCTTTACTGCTAATTAATTATGTAAGGGTAAGGAAGATGAAAAATTATACACTACCATGGTACAGGGAAAACATGGGTTTTGACTTCCAAATGCAGTTCCATTAACCCTTCACACACTGTAGATGTGCGGAAAGATTTCATATCCACTCATTTACAGCAAAATCATAACAGACTGGTAAATCTGTTGCACTTCAGACATCGATTTACAGATCTGGGTGGTTACCACCTGAAATGAGCTATTTGTTTGAATCCCTGCCTGCCAATGGGACAAGAACGCCATACGGGTTTTTCCTTGGAGTCCTTTCAGTTTTTATGAGTTCTGTCTTATCAACCATTTGTTGTAAATAAGTAAAAAACCTTCCAGGCCCTCTTCCATTTCCAGACCATCTAGGATTAAGACCCCTCTTGTCTGTGCTATGCAGTGGCCTGATGAGTACTGTAGAGAGTAGGGTGTAGCATAACTTTAGATTTAGAGGCAGAAAGAATGGTTAAAAATAAATCAATGGGCCATTGTGGTGTTACATCTCAAAATTAGATGAGGGATTTTTAGTTTTCAAGGTTTAGAAGATGATGGAAAATCTACTTTTCTAGCTGTATCCAGCTTACCATTTGTGAATACACAATTCCACCTTCCAGCTCCATAAGGACATAGGGAGATGACAAAGGAAGTTTATTATTACAGACAGCGTAGATATATGAAAGGTGCTATGGCTACAGAATGAGTAGCTGATTTTTTCCATTCCAACAGGCTTCCTGCTGCTCAGGAAGGCAGAATAGGTTAAACCTATCAGTAATTTTTAACCCATGGAGGCTAATTTTTTTTTTTTTTTTAAGACTTAGGTCCTGTATCTGACCATGGTGCTCCTTACTGTTTGCTCTGCTTATGAATGAAATTCCACCTGTAGCTTTGGAAAAACACTTCTATAGCCAACATCTAAGTTATTCACTTGGATATCCACTGCAGTTCTTTAAGGAAGCACAACAAATGTAGATCTCTACAGCTGTAAAAGCTGCCTCCACACTTTAATTAAGAGCAAATAAAATATATCTTGAGTACAAATGAGGCAGCAGCAGAATAGAGTCTGCCTAGTCTTTTCTCTGTCACCGGGAGAAACTGCAAGCAGGTAAGATGCAAGGAGTGGGCAAAAAGAAAAAAGGAAAACATTGCATATGCATTTGATTCAATTTATGTATGATATAATACTGAACAATTAATGTCAAATTAAGTTGACTAAATGGTTTATTAATTACAGAATAGATAATATATTACTCTTGATTCATATATAATAATATGTTATTATATATCAATAAAACATTTTCTGTTGATTATATACTTCACGTATTCATCCCACCAACATTTTTCTAAGTGCCGTACATTATTTATGTAACGTATCACTAATTACTGCAACACCAATTTTTCCTCTTTCCAACAGCCTCTTCAACTCATTTGTGTCAGGTCTTGCCAAACTAATTAGGATGCTGTGCATCCCATTATTTGACTACATTTAGATTTTACTTTGGTTGAAAAAAAAGAGATTTTCCTGCTTCTTAAACAGTTACTAGCAAGGGTTAAATCCCACGTTTTCGGTACTGCCCAACGCGCAGCAGACAAGTGCTGGCAAAGTGCAATAAACAAAGTGTTACCAATTACTCATAAAGAAGGTTACTGGCTGAGGCAAACAGAACATACCACATATTTCTTAGCTTTATCACACATTTATCACACATGATTACTTAGTAAATTATTGATGACCTTACCTTAAACACCAGTTCTCCTATCAGACCGTTCCATGACCCATCATCCTGAGGACTCCCGTACTTGTGATCTGGTGCTACATAAATTTCATATTTAAAGCCAAGGTAAGTGGCCAAGGCTTCCAACACGTCTATTGAGAAACCCTGATACTTCTTTGGTTTTCCCAGAACATTTTCAGACACCATGACAAAGGGCTCTTCCTAAACAAAAAACAAAGGAGGAATCTGTTAATAAAGCAATTATATGCCACGTTTGTGTGCTGGAGGTTTTTTAAAACTAATGGTGGAACTATTCAAGTATTACTTATACAAAACTTTCCTAAAATATACTGTTAGCAGTGCCCCTTACATTCTGTGAAATGCCATTTTGTTGTGGATTTCCTTCATTCTCTATTATATATTTCAGAAGTAGATCTGCTGCTGTAACATTTCAAATGAAATGCTTTTTTGTAATGCCTGCTGACCACACTAATGGTTGGCAGGACAGACATGCACTTGATGTCTGGCCGTAAATATGGAGGATTCTACAGCACTGCCATTTTCCACTAGCTGGGCACACACTGTACCTAATGCAACCACTAATTCATGTTGTAAAGGAAGAAAAACATGGCAAAACTGAAACATGTATTGCTCTTGTCGTTCTCCTGTAACCTGAATATAGGCCAATTAAATTTAAATAACTTTAGATAGTTCTATCCAAAGTAATTTCGTTTGATTAGTTTAGGGACAATCAATTATAGGACTTAAGGCTGTCTATAAGAATGATTTGTGAATATTCATCTGAAAGATGACCACCATAAAGGATACAAATAGATACCAAAAGCTGATGCTGAAAGGTCAGATTCTCAAACAACATGCTTTTTTTGTTACTTTTCCAAAGATCTGTAATAGTTTTCTGTATTTTGTTATTAAATTGCCCCCTCTCTGTTATTCTTCCTGTTGCAAAATTAATTTCCAGATATTTCTCTTCACTTTTAAAAAAAAATGATACTCAAAAAGAGAACATATTTCTAAGGACAAAAAATATATATTTGCCATGGATTAATTTCACTTTGTTCTTTATTTTCTCTCAAAACACCTGTCTCATCTAAGTACAGCAAAATATTAAATCATCCCTAAAAGCATTAAGGCACTGTAACACTTAGATAGTTTTTAATATATGCAAGATGTCATCCTTTGAATTCATTACATGGTGCTGTAATTTCGTATGAGGTTAACAGAAACACCTTTTCTGAGGTGCAAAAAAGTTAGTTTTGACTTGTCATGGCCTGGCCAGGACAAACCTGTGAAACCACTCCCTGGACACTTCGTTCTGGTCTGCAAAACTGACAAACAGATAGAAGAATAATTTATTTTTTGCAGTTCTTGTGGTCCAAACTTAAGTTGTTTCCCCAGTGGCATTTTTGTTGGTGTTGAAAACATTTCTTTATTACTCTACTATTTATATCTGTAAATTACTTTGAAGCCAGAGTATTTTTACAATTTTTTTTCACTAATCCTATACCTCACTAATATTTTCAGTTTGCTGGAATGTCCTTCTATATAACCAGGTGCCACTGAATTGCGGGCAGTGTTCTTGAAGTAAGAACGCATCATTTGTAAATGCTTGAGTAAATATTCTCAAGGACAGCCACATGCTGAGGATGCTGCTAGAGAAGAAAGGATGCAAACAAACTGCACTGACAGGATGTGCTTTTCTGACTACAGGAAATCCAGGAAAAAACCCAACTCCAAACCCAAAACAAATAGAAAATGAACTAAATAACCCCACCACTGACCAAAAAAAGAAAAAAAAACCAAAAAAAAAAACCCAAAACAAAACAAAAAAAAAGAGTTGAGTGGACTGTCTCAAGTCATTATTTCTAGTTGTCAGACAGAATTTCTTTCTTCCATATTATCCAAGATCAGTGAAATTGACTAAAAATGGGGGAGAGAAAGTAGAATGAATTTTTAAAGTACTTTTCCAGTGCCCAGGTTCCAATAACATTGAAGAAATTGAGACTAAGTTGATGAAAGCCTCTCTTAAATGAGAGTACAAAGTGAATTCAACTTTCCTGTTCACCTGAATGATAGGTTCCATAAATACAGACTAAAAATTACTGGGAAGAAATGTTTCTGCAAAAGATAGATATAATTCTAAAGATTTATGTGTACCAAGGACGTCTTAGAAGTTGATAGTTTTCATATTAGAAAGGACTAATATTTATCACTAAATTATTTAGAAATTAGTTGCTCATAAACTGTTTTTCTATCCAGTTGCTCATTGTCGTGATTTAATACGCTGTTTAAAGTGCAGTTTGTCACAACTAGTATCAGCCCTTTATTAAGCAATATAATATTGTTTGCTGTTCAGAGATTTACAAAAAACCCCAATGTCCAGTGTTCTATATATATGTAATGAAATATACATAGTCCATCAGCTTTATGCAAAGCAACTAACATTTTGCAATTTTTGTTGAAGTCTGGAGCAGCAAACCATTTAATCATATTCCAAACAAAACAAAACCAAACTATTGCCATGATGATATTTGTGTGATTGTTTACATTTCTGAGAATGCATTGAAAGAGGACAAAAATATTTGTCTTCATATTTTCCCCTCATAAATGCTGCAGGCTGAAACTATGCCAGTTATCTTTTTTTTTTTTTTAATGGGAGGGTGCCATGGGAGCTATGGAAAGGTGTTTACATCCCTACAATATGGATGTTAAAACGACTGTCTCCATCCTTGAGAAAGTTGAACTTGCAGAAAGAAAATAAACACAGCAAAACAACGAGGACAGTGATGAGCTTGTAGAAAGCAAGTGTGAAAAACCGATGAGCTAACTGATGAGTTTGGAGGTGGAAAAATTCATCCAGATGATGCAGGTTCCATTCGACCCCAACAAATTCAGGGAAATCCTGATAACACTTTCTCTCCAAAGCAAGTGTTAATTCAGACTAGGTAAGGTTTTTATCAGAGAATCCATACAATTACTTGGAGATGCTCAAAACTCCCCTGGACACCATTCCAACAACCTGCTCTAACATTTGCCCTGCTCCATACAGCTGTCACCCAAGGGTCCCTTCAAACCTAAATTGTTCCAGAATACAGTGAAGTGATCCAAGCCATGCCACTGCTCCTGCTTCTCCTTTTCTTCCTTTTGGAGACACCTCTCTAGGGGACTTACAAGCCTCTATGGGGCAAGAGCAGACTTCAAAGCCTGTAAAGCCAGGGAAGTCTGGAAAAGCAAACAAGTCACAACATTCATGACCGAGGAGAAAAAGAAAAAAAATGAATGGGTTGCCCACCCTTAACTTCTTGTTTTGCCAGGTTGATGATCTGCCTCACTGAACCCCATAGGCATCCATTACATTTAGAGAATGGTTTCGCATCCAACCCCAATGAAGATCCTTTAAGAGAAGGGATATTTTCATTCAACTTCACCTCCAACATGCCCCCTTGTCAACAGAATTCAGCACAACTAAGCCCGTGATAAGGGCTCCTTCTCAAAATAGCTCTGCAGTTATCACTGCCTGGCTTCTTTCTGCCATCAAAGCTGTGCTGCCCTGACCCAAAGGAGGATGAGTTTAAGACTTGGTGGATTTTACACAGGACGGTGGGTTAACCCCAGTGGACAGCTAAGAACCACACAGCCAATACCACCTGCAGCAACATGAAAGTCAGCAGCAAACAGATAAAGGTTACATTTGGGTGAAGCTGTGCGAATTGCTTTTTACGGCTGTAGGAAGACAAAGTCTGGCTTCAGAGGTGATTATGCCCCCCAAGCAAGAGAAACTGCAAAAAGCTAGACTGGCAAGCCTTAGCAAGGATAAAGACAAAGCCAAGATTAAGGCAACATGGCATAAAAAAGGGAAAGCTCTGGGAAAGATGACATGATAGTACAAGTACTTTGGGGAAGCAGGTCAAGAAAATGCTTATCTCCATTAATTCCCCTATTATCACATGTTTTAAAGAAGAAGGCACAAACTAAGACTGATAGAGGTTAACAATATGCTACCTGTTAAGACTGATAGAATTTAACATTTCCAGCATCCCTGGAAACTGGTGTGAGATGATATAGCATAACCTGTGGGTCCTAGCCATGCCCCCTCCTACCTACTGCAAAAATTAACTCTGTCCTGGCCAGAACCAGGACTATTTGCTAAATGCTTTAGGAGTCTAAGACTTAAAAGTACAAAATACAGTTCTTATTTACTCTGATGAAATTCTCAGACACACCAATAATTTGGATAAAATAGCTGGTCTGAAGTAATCTTTTTATACCCTTTAATATACCCCCTAATAAAGTTAAAAATAGGAAAGGAGAGAAAAGGTGTTTGGCACAGAACACCTTCACGCTTGAAAACAGAAGAAGCAACACTCAAGCTAAATAGCAGAAAAGAACAATTAGGCTGAGTTTAACTTGGTTGTGTTAATTAATTAGACAATCAAAGAGAAACATTTGTTTGTAGCTGTGCTACAGATGTGGATGATAAAGTCAAGCAATAAATTCCAGCCTTAGAGGAGGCAAGGCGGGAGAACGAGAGAATAATTGCTTTTCAGAAGTTCAGTTCCCTAAACCCAGTCTCTGTTTGTGATGATTTTTAGCTGCTACAATAGTGACTTTAAATTCCAAGCTTTGATAGTAATCTTTTAGTTCCTTAATGAAAATCAAGTTTTAAAGGTTCAGTATTTTTATACAGATCCTTTTTTTTACAGACAAATTACAGAAAACTTTATTGAAAGAACAGAAAAGCTCCATTCAGATCTCAAACACAGCACTCTAATGAAATACATGAGAGGAAGAAAAAAGTTGTGTTCCGTGGGCTGTTTACAAGATCTTAGCTCACATGTTCAGGATTTCACCCACGCCCACCACCTCATCAGGAGACCACTGAATGGGCAATAAGATATATATTCTCTCCAACTACAAGCATGGATTTTGTGGCTTTAAGTTAAGACTTATTTCAGGATAGAAATTATATGGAGCTATGATACACTGCTCTGCTGCACTTATTTATGAGATTCTTTTGCTTGCTCTAAATATAAAAATGCTAAAAAGCTAGGATGTACTTTACAATGAAAAAAGCAAAAGCAAAACAGAATGCTTTGACTTATTTTCTTGGTCAAAGCTGAATCCTCTTTTCCCCTTAGCATGGACAGAAAACTTCCTAGCCAGGGCACTATATAGAAAATACTCGCTAAAAAAATGGCTTTTGAGGTTAGAGACGTTAATCACTACTGGGATGTACAACACGAACTGGAGCTCTATAGGGTTCTGCTGTTTGGAAGAATCCTGTGTTCAGCTCTGGGCCCCTCACCAGAAGAAGGGCACTGAGGTGCTGGAGCATGTCCAGAGAAGGGCAGTGGAGCTGAGGAAGGCTCTGGAGCACAAGTCCTGTGAGGAGCAGCTGAGAGAGCCGGGGGTGTGTTCAGCCTGGAGAAGAGGAGGTTCAGTGGGACATTATTGCTCTCTACAGGTATGTGAAAGGAGATTGTGGCAAGGTGGGGATCGGCCTCTTCTCCCAAGAAACAAACTATAGGATAAGAGGAAACAGCCTCAAGTTGTGCCAGGGGTGAATTACTTTGGATATTAGAAAAAATTTCTTCAGTGAAAGGGTTCTCAAGCTTTGGAGCAGGCTGCCCAGGGAAGTTGGTGGAGTGACCATCCCTGGAGACATCTGTAGATGTTAGAGATGTGTAGATGTGGCACTTTGGGAGATGGTTTAGTTGTGGGCTTGGCAGAGCTGGGTTAATGGTTGGACTTGATGATCTTAAAGGTCTTTTCCAATCTAAATGATTCTACGAAGAGAGTTTTGAAATTAGGTAGTTATATGGGTGGTTAGAATTCAGAAAGCATATGAAAATGACCTCTGTGTCTACTCATCAAACTTTCTGAACACACTGGAATATAATGCTTTCATAGCAACACCATTCAATAGGACTCTACATTCATTAAATTTTCCCTCTTTTTCTACTGAAAGTAGCGAGAAAAAAAGAAAGAAAAGAAAAAAAGAAAGCTCTGTTGTGGGCAAGACTGTCAATCTGTAGTCGACACTGACTCTAGAAATAGTGGACAGGCACATTAAATGATCCCCGTAACCCAGGCCAAGCCTTGGCAATCTCATGAAGTTAATATTCACTGTGACACTTTAAAAACTCCCATTCCCTGCAAATGTTAAGAAACTGCTCCCCAAACTGAAATTCACTCTTATTGCTAGATTTCTCAACTCCCTTCCAATGGCTGCTGGATGACCAAGAACAGCCATTATAACCAACATGAAACACTAAGTCTGATAAAGTATAACCAAAATATTTTCAAGCACAAGATGCTATTGTCTTGTTGCTAGGCAAGATCACTTTTTCCTTGACTCATGAAATAATTAATGGCCTTCTTTTATATGTTAGTCATTTTCCATTCCCTTCCCGAAAAAATTTTAGGGAAATATGCAGCCCCAAAGTGCTTTATTGACCACTGTTTTGGGGATTTTATTTGGTTAGGAACAGCACAGCAGCTTGGTATTTTCAATTGAACAACATTGTACATTAATTAATGCTGGAATCAATGACCAAAATTTAATTGAATAATTTCATTCTTTCATTACAGAAATTCTCCCACTATCAAGAGTTACAAAATTGCTGCAAAACATAACACAGTCCCCACCCCTTAATAACATTAAAACATAGATGAAGGATTCAAATCTACAAGATCTTGGATAACTGAATACTATACTCATTAATCATCCTATAGTGCCAATGGGCTGTGTAACAATATTGGCACCAAAAAACACCATTCCCTGATCCTGTGCTTTTCAAATAGATTGATTAGAAAGTCAGTTGTATTAACAGGAAAGCCACCTTATTTAAATTAGCAAGATGCTCATTCATATGCCAGAAACTGAATACAATATTCATTTGGGCTATTCTAATGCACGTGTGTAGTCTGTCGCTTTTTTGGATATTTTTATTGTCATCTTCAACTAGACAGGAAGTTTGTTCTCTCAGTTAAAGTACTTTAAACAGCAATTTTTCCTCCTGAGTGAAATGGCACCTTTTGGATTTGTTATGGTCTTCAGTTCAATGCTATTTACAAGAAATTAACAAAAAATATTAGCCCCTCTTCCCAGTTGCTCCCATTTCTCAGCAATGGGACTAAGACTCCTTTCAAAGTGTTCTGCAGCAATGGTCTACTAGGCTGCTGCCAAGCTTTGTGTATTGATTTTAATTCACAATAACTTAATGCAGGCAACAGCTCTTTCTGAACCCTACGACAGGAATATGGATTGAGATTGGAAGTGATTGGAGTGTTTTAGAGTATGACTAAAGAGTACAATGGTGGCTTTAATGCAGATAGTTCAGATACTTTAATTAGCCAAAGTGTGGTCTGGGGACATTAACCTGCAGGAATTACACCGTACTCCTTCCAGCAGCCTTGCAAGGGCTCCGGCTCATAAAGAGCTGTGGCACGCAGTTCACCTCCTTTTCTCTCTTGCATAGCATGGAAGGATAATTACAGTCAGAGTTAAGGGCCTCTTTCTGTTTCAGTCAAATTTCTGTGAACTGTGTGAATTGCTCTGGAATGCAAACATGCCCCCAGAGCAGATGGGTAAAGGTCAGCGGGCAGATAAGGACCAAGGAGCCCTGAGAGGTAATCGTCGACACAGAGATGAGTTAGGTTGCTCCTACCAGGCTTTGCACTGTACCTGCCTTGCTGCCAAGCTCTGGCCCCAGCCAGGTCCCAAAACATTTGAATTGCTTGATATCCACCTTATCTAGTATGTAGTCCCAGCTACTTAGAAAAAGGGATTGAAAATAACAATAATTGGAAAAAAAAAACCAACCCAAAAACCAAAAACAGGTGCTGGGTTTCCAAGTAGGTTGTGAGATTAAAGCTTGTCAAATGAATGATCACAGTAGTGAATTACTGTAAGGTTTATGACCTGTTTTAATACAAGCTAGGTGGCTCAAAGGGACATAAAACAGCTATTAAAAAAGGCCTGTGCCCAGTCAGTAGCAATTTAAACTTGGCCCTTGTACAGGTGTGGTAGTTGGAAGAGGAATAGAAAGACAAGTTCTGCCTCTATCAAGGAATATTACTTTCTGCTCTTATAATAATGATTTTAATTATTACTGTTTTGGGTACTACTGGAGTCCAACATACCAATACAAAAAGCAATATATAATTTAGTATAATACATGCCTCAATTAAAATTATTTTTCTTAAAAGATGGTGAGCACTAGTGCAGAGATAGAGCTGCCTGACAGGATGAACAGACTTTACAGAAGTCCACAGCATTCAGTTATGAAAATGGGGAATAGGATCAGGACTGCATGAGAAAAGTGATCACCAAAAATACTGGGAGAAGGTATAAGAAGCATTATCTGAGACTATTCCACACTATTTTACAATATTTATTCAATATTTAATGAGGTATCCTGCACATAATCTTACCTGAAGTTGATCTTTATTGTACAGTCATTCACTGAGGTTTTTGTCCTGACATTTTTTAATCCTTTATCACTTCTGACTGTTTGTTCCTCTGCATATGCTTAAACACTGTCTTATTTCAGCTTTCTTGTGCCTGTCCTTTCCCCCATCACTCTGAAAGTTACTCCAGCTTCTCGGAAAGGACTTTTTTCTTTTTACTTTCTTTAAGCCAGTATTGGAAGTCAAATCCTAAAGACAGTTTCAGCTTTCAAGACGAGGCCTTAGCTTCATATCTTACTTTTCATCTTTTCTCTGAGTGTAAATTCAATAGAAAAAGGGACTGAAGATGCAGACCTCCTGCCAGCTCATGTCCCTAAAGACATTGTCTGCTCTCAAGTTTCTTTCTTTTCTAATCTGGGCAACAAATGCTCATGCATTTAATACCAACCACTGAGAATTAAACCAGTCCACATATGATAACATTTTCCGTGGTGCAAATGATGTTTCTTAACTGTTTTTTCTTTCTATGCTTACCTAAGTTTTTGCCAGTCCTTTCACTACATCATCACAGTGCTCACCTGCAGCCAAGGGTGCCCAACCTGCAGATCTGTGCAGGTAACCTGGGTAATAACTCTAGAGATACTGCATAAAGGGCTGTATAGCTAAGCATAATTCAGCATGGCTTGCTGTCATCTTTCTTTCCTTTATCCTGCTTGCCTTCTCAGAACTCTCCAGACATGGAAATACATTCTTGTTTGGGAGCTGTTTTGAATTTTCATGTAGAGTCACAAATATCTGTTGCACCATTAGGATATTATGACATGCACTTTCAGGAAAGGCTCTGTACTCTTCGGTCAAGGTGTTAAAGCTTTAAAAGAAGGAAATTCAAACTTTTCTGAACAACAGGGACTTTTTTAAAGGTATGATTTTACAAATACCTGATGGTCTGCTCATTGTCAAATGGACCAAATCTCATTCCATTTCCAATGTCTTAATATTCATATGAATAATTCAGTAATTGCCATTTTGGCTAGTAAAATGATATTATGAGAATATCTGCTGTATTTTAGGTCTTTTTCAATAAAACTGAACAATTGAAAAAGAGAATAAACTTACACAGCCAAAATGGATATATAGCTAAATTTGGTTTTGGGCAATTGTTCATTCAAGATGCTCTGAATTTATCTGGAACTACTATGCTGACCTTTGATTGAGCTACATTTCAGAAACTCAGAATACATTTCAGAAATTCACCAGCAAGTGACTTGAACTTAAGAGCAACTTGTCAAACACAAAGTTCAAACTTCAGTTTCATGTGTGGAAGCAGTCCAAGACAGACACATCTGATATTTAAGTTAGATAAAATAAACCTTTTTTAAAAGTGTAAAAAGTGTGATGCTAATCCAACTCAGATTAAAACATTGAATCCCATGTACACAAACATGACCATAGTTCTCCTCAGAATAAACCACAAATAAATATTTCTTATTGTTATTTATGCAAAGGAGAAAATTCACATTTACTGCAGAGGAGCCAGGATTCTTTGCCAAGTGAAACCAGATGATTTTCAGTTTGGGGCTATACTGTATTCTATCATACTCACAAAGAGATTTTAGTTTGGGTCTGCAGATACATGGCTCATAATTGTTAAATTTACTTAGGGATAGGAATTAGCAAATGGATGTGGATGATGGGAATTGTTCAGCATTTGCTTATTGAAAGACTGAGGAAATAAGTCACAATCATTTATGATTTTCAGACTCCAGAAGATTTCATTTCAGTAGTATAGTGCAGTATAAACCCAGGTGCTGCAATTTTCTATCCTCTCAAATTCTACTGCAATTTTTAGAACAAGTCCTTTTCAACCTGAAGGCATAACAAAATGAAACTGGAAGAGGAGAAGGGGTGCTATCTAAAAAGGCATAAGAGAGTTGAACAGTTAACAAAACAAATTTACAAATTAATGTAAACTTCTCAACTCTCAATGAAAAAGAAACCTATTAATATTCAAAGGTATTATTATTTAATTTCAATATTTGTTACCTGGATCAAGATCATACTGTTACAAAATGGCAGAATTAATAACAATAACTAATCATTCACAGTCTGTATAGATTCTTTACTTTTAACAGAAATGTGTTGACTTAATTGAAGAACAGAGAGAGAGATGAGAGAGAAAATATAATAAAGATCATCACTAAAATAAAATTAATTGGTGATATCCCTCCTGCTCTCACATCCAAGGTAAGAATCACACGTTTTCATTACACGAGTTAAATAGAAATCTCCAGCTTTGTCCTATCCAGCAGATATCAAACTAGTGAGGAGGCTGAAATGTCCTGTGCTCTGTGTTGAACTTTAAATGTCTGTCTTTGCTTTTATAATTACTATAGAATCCTACCAGCATAGGTAATTATATTTGTGTATCTTTGCAAGTTGATAAATATTCATGCTATAATAACGTGAAAGAAGAAGCTATCTGTCAAGGTAACAAGGATAACTGGGGATAAAGCGGGAACAGTGGGGAGAGAGGGAAGAAGAGCAGCTTCGTTTTTCTAGGCAAAATCCACAGATCGTTTTTGTCAACAGATAGTTACACTGAACCAATTAATATGATATTAATTAATTAATATTAATATCAGGCAAAACAAAGACCAGCCACTGCCACCGTGATGCCATTTTGATGAACATGCAATTAAAGTATAATTTTCCACTTCTCTGTTACTACTTTTTTTTCCTGTGCATTCATCCTTCCTTGGCTGGCTTTTGCTGTTGTTGTTTAGTTTGGTTTTGGGTTCTTTTTTATGTTTGAGGGGGTTTTTTCCTTGCTGTTTTGGGGTTTTTCGTTTGTTTTGTTGTTGTTTGGTTTGTTTTGTCTTCTAGATGCTACCACAGGAAGTTCTCTAGTGTACTAAGAGCTGGAACAGAATGTTCACCCTGACAGATAAAGGTGCTTAAATAACCACAACATAACTGGAGGGGCACAAAACTGCTCTGTTTGTGGCACTGACATGCTCTGATGATTTCACTTGCCACTCGACGGAGCCTCTTCCTTCATCGTGCACGGTCAGCAATGCAAACTCAGAAAACTCCTCATCTTTTTCTTTATAATCAAGTGCCAGGCCCTCAGACACTGAACTCAAACATGGGTAGAGAGTAGCAAGAGGTAAATATCTCAATCTAACCTTTACAGTTTTGCAGCCCTGGATCAGCTTTGTATTTGGGCATTGGTCCACAGAGGGCTATATGTCTCATATTATTTTCTTTTTATTTATTTCTTTATTTTTTTTCCACTCTTAACAACTTCTCCTCAAGGAGAGTTTATGGCAGGGAATACACTGGCCTCATAACACAAAGTACCTTCCTATTCTGGTAGACATTCTCTGTTCAGCTTTAAACCAACAATCTTCTTCAACACAAGATGCCCACAAAGGTGAAGAACTTGGCTGATGAAAAGCTAGGATGGGACAGTAGATGTTTTACCAAACTAATATTAAGTGCCCTAAACCGACCTTGAATATTTTCTGAGTGCGACAATTTGTGTTAGACTGCACTCAATTTGCCAAGGTGATTGGAATTGAATCATTTAGAGCTTCAGCTTGGTAACTTTAGCCAACAGGGCACTTGAAGTTGCCCTTTATCAGCTCCTATGCTTGTGTTACCTAATTTAGAATGTGCCCAGGCAAGAAAAAGTTTCTAATATGTTTGATTCAGTCTGAAACGTGCTGCACTGATAAATAATTTTACTTTGTGGAAAATTATCCATCTTTCTGGGTTTTTTTGACCAGCTTAAATCCGACACTCTAACACCAACTACTTTCTTGGCAAAATGGTGTACTTAATAAAAAAGATGAGGCAAAAGGAAGAAAATACATTCCTGCTAGTGCAGAAGGATGAGCATCTGCTTACCAGCACAGTCACCACACGCAGAACCACTCCTCGCATGTTATTCTCCAGCTTTCTGTCTGTTAGTGACCCATTCAGACCAGTTACGGGATTCCAGCAGCCAAGCTAAAAGAAAAAACAAAAATCATTTTCTCATTGCCCATAAAACATTCCTAGTCATTCCCCTTAGGTGGCTTTAAGCAGGAATGTATGAAATAAACAGAACACCTTCTGGAATCAATGGGATGGAAACTCAGGGAATAGCTTGTGCACAGATTCATCTTGAAATTGAAAATGAAGCAATTAAGGATATCAGTTTTTGATTTTAAATACCAGTGTGGAATAGATAACAGCATCCAGGATTTGGGGTTATATGCATTGCTTTAAAAGAGGTCAGAGAGGATTTCTATATTACTGAAAAAATATTTCAAAAGTACTGTAGCTGTAACAATATTTCTACCTTACTTTCAATAATACACTAATTGAAGAAATAATAGCTACCATCATTTTAGCATGCTGTCTCCTACAGCCCATCTTTCCTAGTGGAACTCTGACAAAAGGAATTACACCAGCTTTAATTAAAGCTTATACTACTAATTGCTAGTGAAACAGCAGTGATTTTAAGCCAGGTTAATAATCACATTTAAAAATGATTGAGGAAAAGACCACTGGATAGGCACATCACAGTATTGAGAGAGTACTGCAATAGATAATGCAGAAAAAGAACATTTATGCCATTCTTTGCATTGGTGCTATCGTATTTCTTGAGCTTCTGCGGACGAAACTCTTGCCCAGGAATCTCTCTAGGATTATCTGCCTTTCAATCTGGGTTTAGTAGATACTGATTTGTAATCCAGCTTCTCTGAAAACATAACTTGCCTGCTTTTTTGTATCATGGTAGATGCTTTTTGTGAACACAGAGAAACAAGTCAATCAACCACGCATTCCTTAGCACCACACACCAAGATAACCACTTTCATTGTTGAAATTCATTACCACACTCAGCTGGCCTGCGCAATTACCAGCGTTAAATCCAAAACCCAACAGAAGGATAATGACTGACTTCAGAGGACTTTGGAGCAGAGTCTCAATTAAGGCAGGTAAACCAATTACCTATGTGAAATTGTTACACAGCCAGACAGACAGGCACCTACAGCTACCAGTTCTTGCTTTAAATTGCCTTCTCCATGGACTGTGAATGAAACCTTTCCAGGGATGGTCCTCTTCTGACTCCTATTTAAAGGAACAAAAGGTCTTGCTCCCTCTGACAAACCAAGATTAACATCAGTAGGTTATTGTGGGGTCCAGTGGCCTCTACTAAGACTATTCTCTTGGAGAATTCAACACCATAATCTGAGAGAAACATAAACTGTAAAACATGGAAAATATTACTGGAATTTCACACAGTCACAGAAATAGAAGGTTGCCTCAAACTATCTGAAAAGATTTGTAAAGAAGGGGAAAACCTTTGCTGACTGTACTTGATCAGGAATTTACAGAAATCATTATTTTCAGTCCTTGGTGTGAAAATGCTTTGTATACGTGTTTCATAGATCTTTCAAAGCAAAGCAGAAAACAAAGAACAATCTTTCAAGTAAACATATTTAACCACTTCAGAAGTGGATAATTTGAAGTATTTGTTTTCATCATGACACCTATTTTAGAGCAACTTCTCTATTTTTTAATTTTAATATGTTCATATCAATTCTTTGAAGATGCCTCCTTAAGAAATTAGTGTCTCAAACAGCAAAAAATAAAAACTTTCTGCAATGATATAGAAGTTAAGTTTGACTCAATGGTCTCAAAGGTCTTTTCCACTCTAAATGATCCCACGATTCTATGTTTCCCAAAGGAAGATGGCCTTAAAACAACATAGACACTTCTCTCTGGCATTTTCAGAATACTCACAGCTAATTCTTGCCCGTCTGAAGTCAAGGTTATGCCACAGTCAGGGAGTGAGCGAGGGTAATGCTGAGCATACCTGTAATCTCAAGTAATGACTGAAGCAGGGATCTACTAGATCCAGAACCCCAGAGAAGCTGAAAGCAGCAACAGGGTACAAGGAGAAACAAAATCAGGAGGTGTCCTATTAATTTCTTGAAATTGCTCATCTTTCCAATAGCTGTTTCTAAATAAAAGCACAAATTGTCCCTGGTTGGTCTCCCCACTTCATGTTCCCATCCAACCACAAAGACCAATAACAGATCATAGCGGCCCTCTCTGCTTCTTCTGGACCTCTGCAGTGTATCTAGCTGTTCTCTAGCCATGGATGGACTGCTGACCCATTCCAGGCCCTCATCCCTCCCCTGGCAAAGTCCTGCAACACTCGGAGCTAAATAACCTAAATGCTGAAGTGTATTGCCTGTAATAGTACAGCAAAATGCAGCAAACGTACTTGCACTGTACTTTGTACGTGACAAACCACTGACATCCTATAAAGCAAGGCATTTCACAGGCTACATTTTCTGTACAAAAACCAGTGAAAACAGTACTAAGTTCAGAGAAAAACTGCATTAAATTAATTTGGTGATTGTCATTCTTAGTCACACAAAGAAACTAATTAGAACTTAGATCCAATTAGCATATCCAAATGTGTTGGATGTATAATTACTGCAGACACTCTGCTGCTTTTGCCAGAACTAAAACCCTAGGAAGTTGCTGAAGAGCCTTTTTATCCTTTTGAGGTTAAAGTCCATTTTTAATTATGTACATTAATGTTCACATATTTATATAATTAGGTTTTTAGCCCAACCCTACATCTTTTAAGGCAACGTGCCCCCCTCCCCCAACATAACTGATTTCTGGAAATGCAGCATAGCACTATTTTTCCTTTAAAAAGGCACTTTTTATTTTCAATTATTGTTCATTTAATTTTCAATCCAATTGTCCCTTTATGCAGCTCAGTCATGGCGAAGACAAATGTGCAGTGTCTTGCCAACAAAGTTGAAATTGATTTTGAGTGGGAGCTGCTTACTGTTATTAGGAGAAAACAAATCAACATTTATTGATGACAATTTGAGCTTGTCATTGCAGCAAGGAGCAAATGTAACTACTGCTGAAACATTGAGATGGGGGTGGTATGAAGCTCCCTCTCTAGCTTTGTCTCGTTTAACTGCTTCTGCAAAACATTTGCTGCTTCTGCATTTACTTTCTTTTTCTTTTGTTCTCTCTCTGATGGTTGAAATGAGAGAATAGAACAGACAATAACAGACTCTCACATTAATTCTGGTGGATTTGGGCAGATGGGTGATGGGAACTCTCTTACTGAGCACAGTGCTTGTCATCCTTATACCACATAAAATTTATCATTTATAGTGCTTTGTACTCCTGTTGCAGTTTCTTTTATTTATTCTAATGACAGCTTTCACTCTGCTAGGTTTGATATAATATGATGACGATGGAAAATTTGTCAGTCTTCTTCTTCCTTTGATATCCAATTTGCAATCTCTTTCTGTTCATCCCACATCCTAACTTGTTATCCTCACTATTATCATTGTCAAAATGAGCTTTGTTCTCCTGCTTTGCTGGCAAAGCCAAAATTTTACTTCCCTTCTTCATTAGAAATTTTTGACTATATGAACAATGCATTATGGAAGATCTTTAATTTGTATATCAATATTAAAGTAGACAAAATCTATTTCATGTGTACTTACAATTTTATTATTTATAAGGAACTTGGAACACTAAAATCTATAATGCCTTTATGACAGAGCTTACAGCCAGTTTTTTTCCCCTACTTCCTATGCAACCAATGAACTCTGGCTGAATATCTGAGAGCTTTCATTTTTCTGGCAGAGTAAAATGCAGATTGTGTCAAATAATCAAGAAAAATACACTGGCCTAGTACGGTCACAGTTGAGGACCATCAGAGAAAATTAATAAAACCAGAATATTGATACAGATGAATTACTTTAAACTTTGACCTAGTGACAAGCATTAAGTGTTCTGTTACTTCAATTAATATAGAAAATATAGAGGAACTGGTTTATCCAGTTCAACCACCTTGGAACTCAGACTGCATTACCACAACACTACTAAGAGTCAAGAGCAGAAAACACACTAGAGAAGGTGCAGGGGAACTCTGAAAGATAAAACTGCACTACATCTGCAACTGAAATCTATAAGCACATTGGGATCACTGACTCCTCTTCCATTTATTTCTCTGTCATTTAAAGAAAAAAAAAACCCCAACAACATCTGACACAACATTTCCAGTGGAAACACTTACAACAGAGCAGCCTCCTTGCCTGAAGTACCCACATGCTCTTCAGAAACTCCCTCCATTATTTTCACCCAGGTCCAACCTGCTTTAGGAACTGAATTATTACAGGATCTGACTTCAGCAGAAGAAATGTGCATTAATAATCCCCTTTTCCATTCCAAAGCATACCAAATTCACAGAAATGGAAAAGACCCCATGAAGCTGTCACTCAGCTGGAAGATTCAAGCTCCCAGGAGTGCTGGGAAGACGCGAAATGGGGCGCACAAAAAAAAAATGATGAAGAAAAAGGTGGCGTTTTTTTGGTGATGTGGGGATTCAGAATTTGCAAAATTTTCTAGGACACCAGCTCAGGCAAAATTCAAGCAGGACAACATAGAAATTGTTTTGCACAGAGTATACCTGATGCCTCTTGTCAGCTGTTGTTTAATACATCCAGCAGCAACTGGGAAATCAGAGACTAAATACCACTGATTAAAGACTATGTCTCACAGAAGAAACACCATAAAATAGATCTTTTCATTGTCAATATGATCCTGTCCATTATGTAAAATGTAGTCAGATGCTCTGTTACCTGGTCAAAGAGTCATTTCAGTTCAGCTCTTTAGCCAGCAACCAACAGCTGATCAACCAAATCAGCAAAATATCTGATGGCCAAGGGTTAACTGAAGGCCTTTGTACCCATGGGCTTGATTAAAGAAGCAAGGATCAGTTTTGTTCTTCACAGCAATTTCCTAATAGGATTGGTTAGCAGGAAAGCTTTCTGTGTTTAACTGCTGCCTTCACCAAGGCTTAGGTAATAGTCAGCAAACAGTAAGTTGTTAAAATCAATAGAAAATACTGTGCTCAACAATTGGATGATGTATAGCAGCACTTGTTTCCCCTACATTCTGTATGGTGAAATCTATAGAGTTCTGTGCATTCAGTTAATTATTTTGTACAGTGTGTTTTATCGCTTTAATTTGTCTCTGGGCTAGAAGGAATGGCCTGCCCCTGGACTTGCTCTGTTATTTTCAAGCTGTTAGCAGGATGTGAATACGCAAGTTTAATTTTATATCCAGTGGGCTAAGGATTGTAATTGCAGCAGTCGAGGAGGGCTATTTGTTTTGTTAACTGATCAGAAACACAAGTGCAAGTGACCTAAGTAGGAATTTCTTTCCTCAAAGCCGAAGCACAAGGCAGAATATCACTGAATAGAGTTAATAAAATATTTTGCTTTGGGGACTACCTAAATTTCCTTTTCTTACTGAACTGAAATAAAGACGCTAATGGAAAGTTACCTGCTGGTAACCTTCTGTTCATTTGCCTACTAGCTCCTGACTCAATGTTTTCTCAAGGACCCAGATTGCTGCCAGAACTTATAATTGGGTGTTTTAGGCCACTGACAAATGTTTAATTTATGGGGGAAACAGCATAGACTTCATATGTATTCTTATACTCCATGCTCTACTCACAAAGCTAATGCTTCGTGCTTAGGCCAAGCTTCTAGAATCTAATGGTATAATTTTTCAAATGTATAGTAAATCACCAGATATCAAAGAAAATAAACCATCTCTCCAAGCCAGTGGTGTCATTCTAATGATCCCTGATTTCTTCCCCCCACATCTCTTTACCTCTGGCTTACTTTCTTTACTGCTTCTTTTCCTTTCATTTGAAATTTGGTGGTCTTAATCTATCATTTTCCCCTTCTGTCATCTCTTATCTTTGGAAAATATCCTTTTTTTCCTTCTTTAGTCCCTTTTTACTGTGAATTCAGTACTCCCAGTGGTACCCTAACCTGTGGTTATCTTTCTCTTTCCTACATTGCAATATCTCTTGCCATCCATTTCTCTGTGTACTTTCAGTGTACTTTCTGTCCTTTCTGCTTTTCTTTCCCTTGATCTTCCTTTCCATTTCCTGTGCCTTTTTCCTGCCCTTTTTGTTTGTTTGTTTGGGTTTTTTGGTTTTGGTTTTTTTTTTTTTTTTAATGGTTTTTTTAGGATTTGGGTGGGTCAAGGGACATCACTTTTCACTACATCCAGCTTTCACTCATTTTTCAAATCACTTTGGGTCCTTTCACCTTTCTCTTTGCTCTTGGATCTCCTTTTCTCTCAGGCAGTTCTCTCAGGAAACTTCCCCCCAACTCCCCCTTCTCCTTTTCTGTTATGAGGGAGATGGGATTGAACACAATAAATTACTGTATAGCCCTGTTTCTTTCACTTTCATCTTTCTTGCTGTTTTTTCACTCCCATCCCCTGACAACCTTACACAACTCTGAAGAAAAGAGTCAGACAAGGATAATAATGAATCAGATGTTGATCTCTTTTCCCACTGCCTCCATATTTCAATTAAACTCATATACTCAGAAAAGCCTGTTCTTTGACCCAATACCGACATCACCCCTTTTGCTAACAGATTTCTTCATACTGTCAGAGTAAAACTCATGAATATCACTTTCATTTTACACTGGAAGCTTTCTTACTGATGTCTGAGTTATTCCAGTGTAATTGATAATACCAAGTAAGTTCAGGTTCGTGTACAGTTTAAATACGGTCACTTTGATTATTAATTGCAAATGCTTGTCTCCTTTCTCATCAAGCATATTAGAAGTGAAAAAGGATGCCTTTTATCTAAGTCATGTAAGATCTGGAAGGAAACCAAAAAACCTTAAAATCAGGTTTTGTAATTGAACTTGGTTCATTTTGTCCACCACCACATCTTCATGCAACCAGATAAAAATATTCAAGGCTACTACTCCAGCTTGTATTAAATCACAATATATAAGCTTTTGATAGCATCATAAAACCTTTGATCAAACCTATTCAGTGACAAAAAAAGAAAGCTCTGTTTTCCACCTGGTTGCATGAAGCTCCCTCTCTACAAGTAGGCAGAAAACACACAGAGCACATTTCAGGTTCTCATCAGTTCCCTGGCAGTATTCAAACATTCTTCAGCAGACTCCCAGCTTTCGCCTCAGCTTAGTAAAGTGCTTTTTTGCGATCCGAATTTTCAGAAATGGTTTGTCAAAGTGGAATATCAACAAAACCTCTTTGCTGTTGCAGGGCTCAAAAATTCTGGAGGCAGAATTCCAGTAAGAAACCCCAACAGTAATAGTGCAGAGCAATCCCAGGACTGTTTCATTTGGAGGGAAGGGTGTTTACAGAGCAGCATTCTGAACAAACCCAGTCCAGCAAACCACATAAGTGAATCCTTCAGGGTCAGCTGGGCTAGGGTGAACGCCCCGCTTCTGCAGCAGAGAGCTGCCAGTGCTGAGCTACTTGGGCACCGCCACACTGCACTGCAGTCAGCTCGGTGAGCGTGGACGCTCAGAGGCACCTTGGTTTTGTTTCTTTCTACAACAAAGATCTCCCCTTCAATATAATCACTGAATGTCTGGGAGCCAGCTCTGGAAGTAAATCCACATGGAGAACTGTGTATTAGATTCATCACTCTCCAAGTTGGGAAGAAAAAAAAAAGGGCTCCTGTGTAGTTCCAGCCCAGAAACTGTAGAGCGGTAGTACAGATCTGTGCTTGCACTGAAGAAATCGGTGCTTATTTTAAAGGCACCTGACAAGGAATGCATTTTAAGTTTATATGGGGCCCAATAAGGCTACAGAACATCTGGACTTATCTCAGTGGCACCTCTTCAGCCCTATTTTTTGAGGTGTAAGCAGAATTATCACACCACTGCTTTCACAGAAATGCATCAAGGACCTCCACATCTGGTTATCTTTTCATATAAAGCACAAGGTTATGAAGTATACTTTTTTCAGGCATAGCATATGGGAATCTCCATTTTTCTTTGGCAGGCTAAAGGATTTTAAATGAAGCAATACCTCAGCACTATTTACTCAAAAGTGTATTTGTTTATTTATTTAGGTAGTGAATGCTCACTGAGCAGTACTGCTGTGGTTGTTTTCCTTATGCATGAAAAATGACTTCACTGGACTTGGGTGAAGGGTGGGGGGTGTTCTTAGGATGCACATACCATGGAAATACATGTCCTGAAAACCTTGGAAATAGAACAACCTCATTTCATATTATACTTAGCATCTTTGGCATTGCTACACAACTCTCAACTTCGCCATGAAACGCCAAACAAGAAAAGGACACATAAAAACACCTCCTTTCCTTAGTGGAGGCACTGATGTACTGACATGAAAACACTACCTCCAAATACCAGATACAACGAGAGGCAGCTGTGATAAGATACTATTTTTGTCTCAAAGACTGTGGGTCCCTGTGTCTCCTCAGACACTTTCAGCCTCTCATCGCCAACATAAAAAGCAAAGGAATTAGCATGTGGGTATTGTGAGAACATACACCAGTGTTCAGCACAGACAATTTCTATATCTTTAAGCATATCTGTACCTGTCCAGAAGCTGTTCAAGCTTACACAACATCAAAGTAGCTTACGCTTTCTGTTGCTCAGCACAGCCAGCAACAGAGTTTGCCAGCTCTTTCTTAAATGTAGTACAAAGAAAGATCTGACAAGAGCATCTCCTATTCATACATGCTAGTGCAACATGCTTCCCAAGCACAGGGGCTAGGAAACAGTTGCTCACAAGCTACCAACACCAAAAAGTAAACATTAGAGGGGGAAAAAGAGAAAAAAAAGAGAGAAAAAAGAAAAGAAAGCTGATGGAGCATGAGAAATTTGCATGAAAGGGTAATTTAGATTATTTCCATTTTAAATGTGTATATCTGAAGGCAGTCTGGAGAGTTTCTAAAGAACGGAGAACTTAGGTAAAAAGTGACAAACCAAAACAAGCTGTTACTCAAATATTGCCCTCAGTTTCTCACTACAGAGGGGCTAACATGGCAATGCAGCAAGAGTAGCACTAGATGACAAACTGCTTTCCATTGATTCTTCAGATCATGGGATGCTTAAATGAGGAACACAGAAATGGAAACAGTCTTTACTTACACATAGATCAATACCCTGTTTCTAAAATTCAGGATTTATTCTTAGCGCTGGCAGAAAAAAGAGGTGTGCTAAGGTGGATATGTCACAGACTTACCAGCCTCATACTGGCCAGTAAATCAAAGCTGCATTTTGCCACTGATATGTTAGAAAATATTACTCAAGTATAACCCCTGCTCGCAGAGTATAAGGCTACAGAGTCACCAGCTTTTAGTGCATTATGGACCAGATATTACAAGTGATTTACTGGGTCATATATTTTTGAGAGTTTGGTAATGAAGAAAATAAGATTGTGGGGTGGTTTTTTTCCACTCCTTCTGCACAGAGCAGCTTTCTTAGGAATCAGAATTATTAGTCAAGGAAACAAAAAATTTAGCACAGCACTGACCAAGCAGAGTTACTTATCAGTACCAGGCTCTAGCTCAGAAGAAACAGCACCTTCTTCCAAAGGCTCTCTTTTGACCCTGACATTTGGGGCAGTGGAGAACAGAAAGGTCAAGAGTGAATTTGAGGAGATGGTTGTGGCCAAAAACCTGGATTACAAGAAATAACTTCTTCCCAATAAATTCAACTGCAATGAGAGCAGGTGTGCTCACTCAGAGTCCTAAAGATCAGCACAGGTACCAGGAGCATTGAGCACAGGGAAATCTTTAAGTAATGTGGTCTGCTTCATACCTGGGGTCCCTCCCTCAATGGAATCCAGGTAATTCTTTCTAAAATTTTTGCCTGCAGATGATCTAGCCTCAGTTGCAAAACACAGGCCTCTTTAGCATCAATGGACTGTTACTGAAATCTTCTTTGGCCTAAGGGCCACAAACTGCTATGCTGATAACCAAATATTATACCGATAATGTTCAAAAGCAATTCTCTAATTACCAATGCTACAAACTTGCCTTCAGCACAGTCCATACATTCTACTTCATCCCTTTCCATGTACCAGAGGACATTTGCTTCATCATTAGGTAGCAGAAAGGCTGTCCCTGAAACAGACCTCTATTCCTACGGCCTTCTGATGATGCCTCCAATGCCACTTCAGAGGCATCATCACCTTACCAGCAGGAAAAGTGTAATTCTGATTGCCCACTGGCTTTCCCTGGGGCCATACTGTAGAGCCACCACAGCTGTACATATCCTGTTTAAAATATCTATGTTACACTTGTGCATACTGCACAACATATATGGTTGAGAGCAAATTTGGAGTCCACTTGGTTTACTCCTAGTCAGTCCTCCATTGAAAAATATCTAAATCCTACCAGGATCTGTCAGTAACGAGTTCAGTAGAGCCACATGCAGGAGTGGGTGCTTCTACATTAAAGAAACAGAGGCATTAGTGTCAGTAAATTTCATATGCTTTCATAAACATTAAATGGCAAATGATATGCTGTAGAGTACCTGAAGACTTAAATAAAAGATCCTTGTAGAAAATAGTTAATCATTAGTTTAAAAGATTAAATGACACATCTAATAAGCCCTGTCTAGAATAGCTGAATCACTGAAATAAATTCTTGTTACAAATGAAAATCACTGCTCTAATGACACTGGAATTTGCCACAAAAATAAATTAGAAATATATCTTAGTAATTAAAACTGCAGAAACAGATGATAAATCTGTCTTGCAAAGGATGAGAATTATATTTGCTAGAACACTATTTTCCTACAATAGATTCATACACACTGCTGACATTGGGTAAAGAAACCAAGAACTTTAAACCACTGAGAATTTTCCTTAGTTTCATATTGCAAAGATCCTTCTAAGAACATACTGGCATATGTGGCAGTGATAATTTAACAGGCTAAGTCGTAACACTGTGCTCATCACTACAGTCTTTCTGTGATTTAATTTTAAGGAATGATATCTGTTTTAAAATCGTATTTCCATTTGAAAATATCTACTGCTTTTAAGAAGAAAGAAGTGTCTGTCTTTAGACTGCATCAAGAAATCACTAGTTAGGCTCAAATTACCTTCCCATCCTCTTCCCATATGAGAAATTTCTTTCAACTGGGAAGGGTGACTTAAAAATAATATCCTTCCAAATGCTAGACAGAGCCCAAAACCAGAATCCTTGAGTCCTTTTCCTCCACACACCTGTGTGTACCACTGCATTATCTCCCAGTGCACACTCAAAGCTTTTGCCTGGGGACACTGATCATCTCTCAAGGAGCAGGCTCTAAGGTTAACAACTGCTGGAGAAGGTGTAAATGTCTGCATGACTGAGAGTGCTTGCTTGAAAGATGACTCTTGTCCAAGAGTTCATCTCCATTATAGTTTTGATGGAGAATGCTACTGGTTTCCATAAACTTACAAAGAAGATATTATTACTATAGTTCCAGATTTTAAGACAAACTCCACATAATAATTTTTTTAACTTTTTTTGATACTATTTTTAATGCCATGGTCTTTTAAAATTTCACTGCAAAACTAACCTCCATTTATGCAATCCCAGGTCATATGCTATAAGTCTCCCACTTCAGGCTAAAGAGACAAAAAAGACCCAAAAAAACCCAAAAGAGCCCATTACCTAGTGTGGCACCTATCCATTCTCTAAAGCAGAGATGAATGCTATTAGTCTGTCAGCATTTGTTCTGATTTAAACACTTTACCCTAGCCACTTTCATTAACTGTGTTGGCACAGCTATATATTACTCATTTAACCTGCACTTCATTGCACTCCTAATACGCAATCAAGTTTTGCAAACATGAACCTGAATATAAGGTAGCCGAGGCCTGGAGTGTAAGCCAGAGAATTTTAGTGAAAATAAGCCTCTCTTGGCTATATGAGAATCCATTCCTATCCCTACACCTGCAAATGCACCTATATTTCATCTTAGAATAGATCCTGAATGCGTCTCCATTTTTAGTACAACACCTGGAAGCTATGCTCAGCTCACTTTTCATTGCATTAAAACACTCATTAAAATGAGAATTTGTACTGCTATAGGAAACATAAATTGCCTCTATGCAAGATGCACTAAAACTAAGTGAATAATTCATCTATTTTTCATATACAAATTTATTCATGGAATAATATAGCGTAATAGCTCCTTTATGGAGATTACAGGCAGTTTCTCCAAAGCATTCAATAATCAGAAAGCTATGCTGGTTTGTTTGTCTGGACACACTGTCCTTACAGGGCATCTTTTTCTCATGATTGGACTGTCTGGTTTCTGGTATGAACATCTGCATTTATCAGTTCAATCCTTATTGTCTTTACAACCCATGAAAACACAGACCACATACTTCTAAGAAAGCATTTACAGTAACTTAGTGCAAGCATTACACAGCACATGACAGTCCTGCTCTCAGGAACCATCATTGTTTTGCACATTTAAATTCCTTGAAAAAGCAGAACTAAATCCTTGCACAAACAAGCTGTTCTAAGTCCAAATCCCTGACACCCAAACCTGTCTGTCTCGTGGTTTTGTGATTTCAAAACAGGTTTGCAAACTCAGAATACTATTAAAAATGTACTAAACTAGAAAATGCTCACTAATTTCCTTCTCCCCCGGCTAATGGGATTCATAATTATTTCACACTGGTAGCTAAGAGAACTTCCTCAATATTTCTCTCTTTTACTTCTTATCTGCTATTCTACTGTTGAAAACAAGGTATAAATCACGCCAACAGGTCTATTCCTACCTTTAGTACACTGGCATTTTCTATTCCCATCTCCAGAAACCTATATTAGGCTCATATCTCTTTTGTAAAACATTCTCTAATCAGCCCAGTTTATTTCTGTGCTAATTATCACTACGCTCAGAATCACTACATTGAATAGATAACCTTAACATATATAACATGTAATATTTTGAATTGTATAGGCTTCTGTCTCCTTGCTCATACAGAAGTGCCATTGTAGCTCTGCTGGTGTAATTCTATGAACCTGCTAGGCTTGTAAAGAGAAGTAATATCTTTTATTAGACCAAGAAATATAGTCGGGGGACAGAACAAGCTCTGAGCTCAGAAATCTAATGAAAGTCCTCTGAGACAAAAATCTTTCTTGTTTTTCTTCCAGCTGTATTATTTGGTATTATAAAATATATAACCCTTTCCCTGTAGGCCTGACTGTCCTTGGTTATAGTAGATTACTTAGGATGGAGATAGGTCAAAAAGGAGTTGTAGAACAACAGACCAGATAGAAAAAAAAAAAAACACAGGGAAGGCAAAACCATGGCATAGACAAATTGCAACTCTTTACATAAAACAGTCTGCCTGACAGTCCTGACAATGGTCTCTTCAACCTCAACACCATGATAAGATTTCTCACCAAGACTGCTGACCTCTAGACCAAAACACAGGCATCTGTTTTTTGGAGGGGGTGCATAGGGGAGTTGCTAATGGGCAGAGTCAGCTGTCTGCAGGAAGCAGGCAGGAAACTGGATATTGCACAAGTGATGTCCTGTGCATCTAGGAGGAGTAAGGATATGAAGACATGGAAGGGAGGGCTCCCATGCAAATCCATAGCAAAAGGAAGGCTATGGAAAGTACAGGCTTGCTGCTCAGTGGGGACCCGGAGACAGCAAGCACAGAAACAGATACAGGACATGCTTTCTTTTACTGCACCTTTATTGTCAAGGTCTGTTCTCAGGCTTTCCAGCTCCTGCACCTCATGTCAGAGTGGGGGGAAATGAAGTACAGGGATGTCAGTGAGGATGTGCTTAAATAAGAAAATTAGTCCACGGAACTGCACGGGGTATAGCTGATAGGGCTGAGGGAGCTTCAAATCTCTGATGCTGGAAAAGTCTTAGAGGCTGGAAAAGGGCAAACATCACACCCATCTTCAAAAACCACAAGAAAGAGGGTCCAGTGAAGAAAAGACTGGTCAGTGCAACCTCAAAGTCCTTTGAGGGATGATGAAGCCCCTTTCCATCTCAAGGTGATGGTCTCTGAGGATCAAGGCAGGACATCCTGTCCATGTGCTGCACAGGCAGTTGATGCCTTTGAAAGGGGAAAGCAAACTTCTATGAATAGTGTGAGGAAAAATGGTGGAAAGTTTAAAGCCTCTCCTCCATTGAAGCAATTTCTATCCATATCATCCATCCAAACAATCCTCTTTTCCTATAACTCCCACTTTATCAATTAATCCAGATTGCTTTTTATAGTAGACAACTCCTCCTGTAGTTATCTGCAAGTTTTATCAATGATGGTTGTCTAGTTTCTTGAAGATTGATATAAATATTTAAAAGGAAAACAATCCAATTTCCTTGAATAAAAATACACCTCAGAATTAGCAGCAGCTGTAATACCCAACGATAGCATAAACTGATGTATTCTTAGACAGACATAATGGATGGAAGCTTAATCAGTCCTTAATTATTAAAGTAACCCTATCATTTGTGTTGTGAATCATCATTTTTTCATTTGGTAGATTTGGCAATTTGAACTACATAGGCTGAAGTTTTCCATAACAGATGTCAGTTCAGGATAAAATAAACTATCATAAATGATACAGACATATCATTTGAATTACAAAAGATAGTGTTTAAATAAATTGGTAATTTTCTAATTTCTGGGTCATATTCAACCTTGGAAATGTTTTAAGTCCTTGTTATTTTTAAAGTGGTAATACAGTAGGAAGTGATTTAGCATAACTTTTACCAAGTTCCCCTCCTACTATATTTCAACTTGTTTCACACTTTCTAGCTGGAAAAGTTCCAGCTTTTGTCTTTGACTGACATTTATTTATTTTTTTTTTAACTAGGGCAAAATTTTTCCAACTCTGCAAAAGAAAGATTGCAGGAACAAAAAAATTACTCTCAAAATTAAAAAAGATCTAAAGGTGTCATGACCTACTTTTAATGCTGTTTATGACAAGAAGCTCAATTCAGCAAGGAAACAAACAAACTGTGAAAAGTTTGCATATGGTAGCTTAACCACTTCTGAGATAGTCAAACAGCTCCACTCACCATTTTCCCTTTTATATTGTCCTACAACTCAGATGGAAGGTGATCTTGGTAATATCTGCTTTTGACATTTTTTAAAAATCTTACTAATGTGTGTTTTTTTCACAGAATAGGACTGAAGTCCTAATTCACAGCTCAGCATACTAGAATTAGAACTTTAAAATTTAGCAGGCTTTTTAGAGATTGTTTTCAATTGTACCACAAAAGGCACTTTAAAGAGAATTAGCACCAGCATTAAAAACTTGAAATTTCCTGTGGACTACATGAAGCTGTTCCTGACAGCTCCAATAATGGCTTGCTACTAATCAGTCATAAAAAACCCAACTCACAACACTGTTTTATGGGTTTGGTTTTGCTGTTTCTTCTTTGATGAAACAATTCTTTGAGCTTCAGGAATGGCTGTTTATTCTTTAAAGCAAAGAACCCTTTTTTTTTTTTTTNTTAGGTAGTGCTGTTTTTTTTTTAAAACAAAAAACCCTTTTTTTTTTTTTTTTTTTTTTGGCAGAGCAGAGGGTTCTCATGTAAAATACCAAAGGAAAAATGTCTCTTTGAATAGGATAAAATTGCCTTTCCTAAGGTCGGCTTGGCTCAGAGATTTGTAATTTCTCAAGGCTTCAGGCGGGCTATTTTATTCTAACTCAAACTTTTCCTCTTTGAAATCAATCATGGTTACACTTCATAATTAGAATTAATATCTTAAAGAACAACAACAGCCTCTTCCTTAAATGTAGAGGAACAAAAGATTTAGCAAATTTTGACACTGTAGAAATAATATCTTTTCTATGCTTTAGCTAGAACAGAAATAATATTAAAAAATAATTTTGCAAACAGCTGTCTTGCACTCAGGTCCCAAATCAAAGACAAGGAGCTGATGAAAGTCTACTGACTTCAGGCATCTTTGGATCAGAGTTCTCTGGCTTAGATGCTCAGCCCCATTTTTATTTCACTCTTCTCAAATTCTAAAGGAATGTGGCTGAAAAATTCTCTGTAAATGAACTACCTCATGCAATGAGCTGCCCCAGTTCCTTGTGCTTTGCTCATAGCTATTAGCTATTGACAGAATTAATAAAACACAGAATATCGCAGAGCCTCAGACCATCACTTCAGCATTTCTCTGCTTTGACTGAATGTCAGAAACTCTGTACTGGATGATCTGATAGGAAAACACTCTGCGACACATCCTTGGCACAAGTATTTACCAGAGAATTCCTGGCCAAAGAGCAAAGGTGAGCTATGAGGGATGACTTCAAGCCTCTCCCGAGCTCTGGGCTGTGCCATGAGCTTGGCAACAACATTTGCAGCATTTCTAGCAGCATGTGTAGGCTACAGCACCACTTGATAGCAATCTCATATCTGAAAATATTATCTTTGCTATTATTTTTTGGTTTTAATCCATGCATCCCTTAGCCCTAGCATTCCTAGGCAAAATGCATAAGAAAGACATTCAACACGTTGTTAGAATTCAGAAAATGGGTTAAGAGCAATGAGAGAGGAATCACCTAAGAAACAACAGGTGTTCAGTGGGACCAAAAAGGATGGGATTAGTTGGAATACAGAAATGCTTTCTCCAGAATTTTTTGTGTTAACAATTCTGTAAACCCTCTAATTATTAAAGTTCAAGACCTGCAATTCTAAAATGTGAGTTTAATAAATATCAGTTTTCTTGAATTTTCTTTTGCCAAAGCATTTTCTTATGCCAAACAGACCCATTTGGTATGGATTTGCTATCACTTCCTCTGCAACAGTGAAACAGCACAATGACAACAACCCAAACCCAACAAACCCAGGAAATTACAGAAAAGGTACTGTGTGTCAAAAAATAATAAAATTCATTGCAGCTGCAGAAATCAGTATAATCTGAGTTCATCTGCAACTATAGAGAATTTGTAGAGATAAAAAAAAGAAAAAAAAATCCTCAAACCAACTCTTCTGACTCAGAGCCAGGATGCACAGTATGTAAATTTGTTAGTTTTCACAGACCTCTTATAGAGCTTACTGGTACCATATCAGTTACCTACTTCATATTTATAGATAATGGATGAAGTTAATGAAATTTACATTTTTTGCTTGGTTTGTTTCGATTACATGAATACTGCAAAACCCATAAGCACAAGGCAACCGGACTCATAAAGCATAAGTTAGCAGCAGAGTTAGGATTCTTCCTGTATTGAAGCTACTGTCATCTTTCTCCAAAACACAGGTAAGATGAACATCAAACGTCTTCCATAGAACAGAAGATTCTGCACTTGAAATGCCTACAGTCCCAAGAAGTGGGATAGGTGGGAGAAACTTAGAGTGATGCAGAATTTCAACTCAAATGAGTAGAATCAGACATAAGGAAATATTCTTGCAAAAACTGAAAACACACAAAGAAAAAATAAGAAAAACCAATAAAAATAGATGAAGGTCCTGGCCAACCAGTTCAGGATCAAATTATTTTTTTGAAAATTCCATATCTTGACAAAAGTCTTTGTTATCTCCTTTGAGCACCACCTGCCTTTTCATGACCCACTGTAAACCATAAAGGGTAGGTTACCACCAGCATCACATTAAAGAATCACTGTTCCCTCTCCACCTCACACTCCTACTTTTGAAGCCATAGGAATATAACAAACCCCTTACAATGTATATAGTCAAAGGTAAAACATTGACAGCTGTGATGAGAAGAATGAATTTCCCTTCATCTAAAAGTTGTGTTTTTCAAGCTATATATATATACACCTAAGAATTTCTTCCTTGATGCAGTGTTCATATAAAAAACATCAATTCAAATAGACGTGGTTGATGCTGGTGAGAACTGTTGTACAATACAGACAAAGTTTCAACAATTCTTCCACAGGGCTTCTTATCACTCCCAAGCAATCTTCAAACACAATTCAGTAGGAACACATCAGTAGTGATAAGGTCCAGAAGGACAGAAAAATGCTAAGAAAAGAATTCTTAAAAAAAAAAAATTCTTCTCTTAATGCTGTCCAACAGCCAAAGATGTCATTTCTGAAGAGGAACTCAGTGATCTCTATTGCATGTCACCACTCACAACTATTACATCATCTTGGTCTGTCTTATCAAGGGATTCCACAATTTGAATGAGCAGTGAACTTAGTGCCTGAGTTCTCATTCTCTAAATTGGGATACATTAGCTACCTTACCTCATTAGGATGCTAGGAGTGTAGTTTCATAAATACCTACTCACCATTTAAAAGAAATGAACTTTTACAAATAGCAAAAACATACAGGTATTTGAGACATAACTACAGGTCCAAGTTAAAAGTGGAGCAGTTCAGAATGACCCTCAAGAACTCCCCTTTGTATCAAAATTTTCCATCTTTTTAGAAATTTGTGACATTCCAGCACTCCCTTTGCCACAAAATCTGTCCTGAGATGATTCTTAGGGAGCCTGAGCATCCCTTTGCCACCCACATAATATGATGAATATAATAGTGTCCTCACTGCCTCCCACTATAAACTATCTCCTGTTAACCTGACTGAAGCAAACATTCACACAAACACTGTTCACATTAACTGTATACAGCACTCATAACAACATCAAACATCCTCTTAGGTTCTTTTCAACATTTTGCTTTCTTGAATTACATGGTTTATTACAAGAGGCTGAGGGGAGACCTTATCATAGGTTACAACTTCTTCATGAGGGGAAGAGGAGGGGCAGACACTGATCTTGTCTCTGTGGTGACCAGTGACAGGACCCAAGGGAATGGCCTGAAGCTGTGTCAGGGGAGGTTCAGGCTGGATATCAGGGAAAGGTTCTTCACCCAGAGGGTGATTTGGCACTGGAACAGCTCCCCAGGGCAGTGGCCACAGCACCAAGCCTGACAGAGCTCAAGAAGCGTTTGGACAATGCTCTCAGGAACATGGTGTGACTCTTGGGTGTGACTCTGCTGGGCCAGGAGTTGGACTTTGATATCCTTGTGGATATCCTCCATGTCAGGATAATCTATGATTCTATATCTGTAATAAGAGACAAGTCTAGGTGCTATATTAAACAACACAACAGTATTTTAAAAGGGTAAATCAAAGTTGTGATAGAAATTTCAGTTCAGTGACTCAACACAAAATGTGATGTAGGTGTGCTTAACTTATAAATTCCTGATCTACACAAGATGATACATATTACATCTGTACTTCAAAATAAATGTCATAAATTACTGTGGAGGCCAAGAAAATTTCTTAAAAGTTTCCAGGGACAGTGGTAATGCTGGCAAGAAGTCAGATACCTTTCTTAGAGGAATCATGATCCATCATCATATATGAAATCCCAAATAATATGCACTCTCAGAAATAATGATTCAATATGAAAAATATAATTTACATACCAAATTACCTGGGAGAATTCTATGTGTTTATCAAAGATGATTAATTATATCAAGCTGATTAATTTTAATGTAAAACCCAATAAATTGGAAGAATTTTTGACAGCATTTCTATTTTAACACAGATATTGACTAAACTCCGTCCTCCACACCCTCAAAATAATCAAATTGATGGAGAAAAAAATCAAGGATCAATATGCATAAAACTGAAGAAAATAATTGCCCAGCATCAAATGAGTAGTCATGCAAAAATATTGAAACCACATACCTAGGAAATACAGAATCATAGGAATGAAACACAAAAAAAGGTTGATTTTTTTTTTTTTTTTAATATGGACACATTAAATCATTCAAACAAGACCTCAAATGATTTCTTGACTGCATTTTTGACGTAAAACTGCTTTGTTTGCTTAGAGTGGATGATCTTACTTCAAAACTTGATGTAAAAGCAACTAGGATAAACTGGGTTTATTTCTCTTTGGAGATTATAAAAGGGGGTGGAGAAGAGTATTATTGTCATGTTTACTGAGACACTCTCATTACTAGAGGCAATTGATAATAGTACTTTTTATGTAATTACTACCTCTGCTATTTATTATGTGGTAGCATTATTATGATTATCGATGTAGTGTTTAGATACCTAATGAGTGCTAATATTACCATCATAATGGTGACTGGGAGAAGAACTAAGGCTTTCATTTGGTAAATTAAAATACAAGAAGGAGAAACGTCTGCTCCTCAATCATTTTGAGATGTCACTGTCAATCAAGTGCTGCTTTACAGTTCATCTGCTGGAAATATTTTCCTTTTCACTTGAGCTCAGCTGCAGCTCAACTACACTACAGTCAACAATGTGAATTTTTAGATTTTCCTCATTCACATTCAGGAAATTTTTCATTTATAAAATTAAAATGATTAAGATTCTCTCCAGTTTCATAAGGGTTATTTAAGGATGACAGTCAGTCACTTGTGCCTCAGTCTGGATTCAAATCAGTGACGTAAACATGGGACATTGTGTAATCTGTTATCATTTCCTGAGCAAAGCGCAGAGATGTTTTACATGCTCACATCAAGGAAAGGCATGTAATTTGATCAAACTGCAAGTGCAAACTTCTTGGCAGAGCCTGAGGGAAAGCAATGACAATAATAAAAAGAATAGGTAGGTGGTCAAGAGAAGTGAAAGCATTTTCAACTGCAAAATTTTAAAGCAAGTCTTGCAGTGGAGAGGCTGAAAATATTGTCTGTAACAGTGCCCATGGCTATCCTGGAGGTGAAGGATTAGTTTCTGAACTGCAGACATGCTATTATTAAATGAACTCAGATAAGAGTTAAATTCATTCATTTACTTAACTCTGTTGTTGGCAGGGGAGCAAGCCCTCAGTTAGGCAAAATGGAATTGGAGCTATGACAATTTCTAGCACGAGTGTCTGACCCTAGAAGTATTTATTTTGCTTGAAAAAGTAAAGACAGTTTGTANTATTTTGCTTGAAAAAGTAAAGACAGTTTGTATGTAAATGAGATGCAGCTTGCCAGTTCTGTATAATTTGTCAATATGGATGCTAATTTCACAAAGACTGAGCAATCTCTAGTCTAGAATAATAATAGGCCTTTGCCCCACCAACTCTTACGTGCAGCAGTAATCTCATTATGGTGCTGGGACTAGAGGAGCAGCTGGACACATATCATATGATGCTTTTCTTCATATAATTTCTTTGATATGTTTCCTGGTCTCTTTCAGCATAATGAGTGATTCTAAGAGCTAAATGAAATGCTAGGACATCTATTAAAAGCCAGCTTTTCCATGGATTTTCACGGAGTAGTATTTTTTGCAACTGCATATGGGTGTACATTAAAAATACTCCTTTATAGTGAAAATCTGATATTAAAACTACTGCTACCTTTTCTTCTCTTCGTTACAAAGGGATTTATGCCAGGATGCAGAAAACATTATGGAGCTTAAACCTGTCACATGAAGACTTCCTTGGGAGAATTTCCCCTCCTGAGAGTTTGAGATATAAATCCAGATTCTCTGATTTATTCCCACTCTTGATAGCATTGGCCTCAATCGGGAGAATTGACTTTTAAGGGTTTGAAAAGAGCCTTAAAGCATCTTTAAAAGTGAGAGTGCTCAATCCATTTCAAAGTGTCATAAGACCATAATGCAGGCTATAGACGTATTTTTCAAAAAGGACATATTTAAAGTGTTTTCTTAGATGCAACATTGAATTAAATCACTTCCCCTAAGAACTACCAAGAATATAAGGTGCAGAAAGTGAATAAGAGTATAATTCATTTTCACTTCACCTTCTCCCTGAAACTTTTGATTTATTCTCATTTTCTTCTGACCTCATTAACATTGATTTACAGTTTTTCAGTTTACTAACAAACAGATCCATCCAGATTGTAACATACATGTTGTAAGACTTTTGATAATGTTTTCTAATAATCTTTTTTTAAATAATTTTGTTTGTAATAAAGTCTTTAATAAAAACGATGCATCTTTTGCGTTATATATGCATCCTATGCTGTAAGTTTAAGTTACCTAGAATTGATCCCAATATAAAGCTTAGAAGCATCTGTTCTAACAATTATTCTAAATGTCTGTGTTTGAGGCATGAACTTAATTGGTGAATTATTTAACTTACTTAACAGTCTTGTTTGGTTTAGCTTTGTTTTGTTTACCCCAAATTCTTTTCTGCCCTGTCAATATTATTTATGTCCCCTTAGGGGCTACAACTCTATTAATTTTTTTGTATCCCTTAGTCTTGCCTGTCTTATTTCCTGCTGTCTGCTAGACATAATCTCTCCACCCCTGCAGAAAGCAATGGATATTATTCAGGAACATAATAAAAGCACACAGCTGCCATGGCTCCTATCTACCAAAATGACATGGATGTCACTGGAATTTCAGCCTCCACTTCAAAATAAGGCAGTGTCAAAAGACTCAAGTGCTTTTCAGACTGGGATAATTAGAAGATGGTAACCTAGGAATCACAGCAGTAACAACATTTGTCTGAACTCAAAAGTCAATTGCCATAATTAAAAACAAAAGAGTACATTAGTTGGCTTTGGACAGAGAAGGGTCAGCTTGTACCATACCAACAATATTAAAAATGGACAACCAGTACCTTCCAGAAAAATTGCTTTTCATATTCTTCGTGTCGCTTTAGTATTTACAAGGTCATTTGCCAAGACTAAGACAGGAAGAGTAAACAAGCATATGACAGCCCTATACTGTTGCTTGAAATATCAACAGAGCACAGGGCTGCAGTGCAGGTAGACATATTGATATTTTCCTAATACTTCCTCCTTGCCACCAAATACTGCAGTGGTCAGAAACAAGCTATAGAGCTGGGTTGATTTTTAGTCCGACTTGATACAGTGGTTCTTACCCTACTAAACCAAAAGACCCACGTGCCACACCACAGTGCACTGCCAGAACATCACTGATGTTCAAGCCTCCTCTACGAATCTTATTTAGGAAACGAACGTTTTGCAGGATAGCACATACCACAGAAGCCTGATTTATCTATTTCAACTTCAACACATTTTAAACAACTAAGCACCTTCCATTTTCTACTATTATTTTTAGTAAGGATGAATTTTAGCTTGGCCTTATCTGTTTGTCTGAATCAGGTCCTGTACACAATTACTTCCAACATCCATATTTAAATCCCCCATAAACAGCCCTGTGCCTTCAGAAACTATAAAACATGAGACATATACTCCAACATTAGTTGTCTACCTCACTGACTGCTAAGTCAAGCTCAGAAGCCCAAAGACAGTTTTCAATAAATACCCCTCCTCCCTCCCCTCAAATTATTATTTCGTTTTATGTTTTACTGATAAAGGTGAATTGCCTCACCTTCCTTTCACTGAAAAAGCCAAGGTGAAAAACTCCTTCCCTTCACTCCAGAAATAAATAAGCAGCACTTACTTCCTCCAGTTTGCTGCACATCTCTCCAGTAGACTGCTTTTACATATGCAGCCAGGAAATTGCAGAACTTGGAATACGGATTTATGAGCCACATTCTCTTTGACAGGGAAAGCATTAACAGCTTTTAAAAAAGTAAAGGAACATGGGTATGTTATGAAGGAGGATGTACCTAGAACTTCCACAAGCCATTCCTATGCAAAAACATAGGGATGTAAAACCTGCACTCTGGAGATCTTTGACTAAACCTATTTTTTCCTTCTAAATTTATTGTTCATTAAATGAATTTTTCTTTCTAAAAGGACTTATTTTAATGCTGTCTTAGCAAGCAGCCCATATGAAATACGTGGTCTTCTCCTGTGTAAATGTCGGAACACACAACATATATTGCAAGCTTGCAGATCTCTGTACCATTTATTATTCCTGTTATCATCTCAGAATATTTTTATGAGCCAAGACACCTCTTTTTTTTCATCACAAGTAATACAGCCAGAATATATACCAAAAGAATATATACCATTCACATTTTCCATGACAAAAGTTTCACAGAACACAGAAAAAGGTGCCCCTGATGTTTCCAAAATGCACATTCCCTTGACACTAATGTTTCAGCATCAACTAACTTGGAAATAAAAATGAAAAACCCAATGCTTCTGAAAAGACTTAAAAAAAAAAAAATTGCTGGTCAAAGATACACTTTACAAAAACTCTTATCTTAGTAAATTTTCCAGTGAATGAAAAAAATTATATACCTTGCCTGGTCTGCCAGGTTATCAGACAATTCAGTTATTGCATTCTCTGATAAGTATAACTCAGAAGGAAGAAAAATAATGAAGGGAAAAAATTCCTTGGTTTATATCATATATTTCACCAACATAATGCTATTTGATCATCATGTAAGGAAGTGGAGCCCAAAACCATGACACAAAAAAAACAAGAAAAGAAATACAGATGCATTTTAATTGACAGTGCTGAGGTTTATACTTCTGTTATCTTTACAAGGAAGTGACTGATGTCTATGTTTGCAGATGGGTATGGAAGTAGCTAATAGAGACTCTAGCCATTATAACTTTTATATAGGTGTCTCTTTCCTTATCCAAAAAAATAGCATAAAGTCAAATATTACCTAATTTGATTGTAGATAGCAGAATGTAGATTTTTTTACATATTTAATT